>UXGC01000621.1:0-75436 GCA_900480045.1 Eurytoma adleriae | reverse complement strand
TTTTTGTAGTTGAGAGTGAATAGTCCCGGCATTACATTGGTCTTCGAACTAGAAGACATTGTAATTGCTCAGGGAAAAGACTAAGATCTTTTGAGTACGAATAGTTCAATCATCCCAGACATTTCAAATATTATTATTTTTTTTAATTTATACGTGGACCGCCTTAAGTATCCGGTTGCCTTTGCAAGTCGAATCATTTGTTAAAAATTTTAAATATGCAAATGAAAAAAATTAAGTTGCTGATTACATTCTCTATGTTGTATTTAAGTGTAACAAAAATAATAAAGTAGCTTAATTATGTCATACCAAGTGATAGAAAATAAGCCGCAAACATGTTTAACGGTTAAAACGTAGGCTCCATCGACGCCGGAATACAGGAAAGCACTTGTGAAATACACAAGTGCTATGTGAGCACAAGTCCAGTAATGATAATCTTTTTTATCGAATATCACGTAATTTGCATAAAAGGGCTCTAACACAGGACGAGTGCCGTTCAAAGGAAATAGGAGGTCTAGAAAAGGAGGCACTAAAGGCATTGACGTGTAAAATAACCAGGCGTAAAATAAATAAACTGCAGTGAAAAAATAAAGGCACAAATTATTCTTAAAAATTAAACTGTACAATTTTGAAAAATTTTCTTCGTAAAAAGATAATCATTTTTTTATTTAAGTTGTGCGACTATTCTTACTTGTGTAAAATGTAACCATTATTCTTCCTTGATTGTAATATTTTGTCAGAATTTTTCGTTCTTCTTCATCTGTTATAGTTTGCCAGTCTTTAGCTATTTGTACAAATAACAATGAAAGCTGTAACATAATTATCAGATAATTAATCCGTGACATTAATTTCTTTTTGAACCAGAGGTCACTAAGATTGGTTTTCTTGAACCTGTGTAGAAGATTCAGAATAAAATAAAAACTAAACAGGCTCGAATAGTCCATTTTTCCGTGTTGTCTGGTTCAAAAATTTCTCTACGCATCATGGACTTAAAGAGATTCTCGCTTCCATCACTATTGTCCTCACTTCATTTCAGAAAAAAATTAGCTTGGATGAGAATCACTTTTTGTACACTAGTTGCGTTATGTACTAATATGCCCCACAGGCGCTCAAAGTATTCAGACCTTTTCATGAATTCAGCGCTATTACTACACTTTGTAAGACTCGAAATTAATGTTAAAACGGTAATGGGTTTTACGCATCAAATGCCAAGGTGAATGATATAAATAAAAGCCAATGCGAGTAAGCGGAGAATTAATTTTTACTATTATTTGCGAATATACAACGTCTCCCTTCGTTCCTCAATGCCAAGATTCTTCGTGTAATTCGCGAACATAAATCTCGCTACAAACGCAATCAATTTATCGCACACTTACGACGCGTCAATAGTCTTACGGTCAATCCCGACAATTCGTCCGCTCCCACACTCAATAACACGCTTGGGTGCGTTCGTCACAATTATAATCTACGTTTCACAAACATGAAATAAGCGCTCGAGCAATTATTTAACTGATAAAACGCCGAAAGGCAAGTATCGCGCCAGACCAAACTCGATACACGGTACTTAACTGGCGTGTAGTCACTTCTCGCGCTCGATGCGGCGCTCGCCGACGCTGTCGATAGCCGTAGTGGGTAATTCGCTCCTCGAGGATATGCAGGACTCGCCGCGATCGCCAGTGAGTCTGGTGGCAATGCTGGGCAGCCCGCTCTGCGTCCCAGGCGTTCCAGGATAGGTCAATTCGCAAGCCCGTGTCAAAAAACTAAAGAGAACCCGATCAATTATTACAATGTCGAATTGCGGTAATAATACAAACTCACCCCCGAAGGGTTATAGTTGACGCTCGCAGCCCGGTTCGCTCCTCAAGAAATCGCGAACACTGAATACCAAACGCCACGTGTGCGACGCTTGGATGCCGACTGAAAAGTGAGACGCGACGGTGCCGACGCAACGTCGCGAGCTCCGAAATTCGCACACTCACACTTATGATTTGTGTACCAACACACAGAGTCGCGTAAAGTCGAGGTCGACGCGCTAGGTCCGTTACAACTTGAATAAAAAATTCCCCCTTTTGATCAGAATTTTCTGTTACGCGCCTGTGGAGCATAAAGTACTCTTAATGAATGTATTCAATAATTTGAGTAGTTTAGTCACTCCTATGCAATTTTACCTTACAACGAATAAAAAAATTCACATACCCTGTCTGTACTTGAATAAGTTATCATGTATTTTGCCATGTTGGCTGTTGCGAACAATAAAGAAGCCGCATTTTCGTAAGTTATATAAATGTCTTTTATTGCTTTCTGTACCAGTATTATACCCTGAATGATGAGCAAAAATAGACGATAAGAAGAAATATATATATATATATATATGAGTAAATCCACTGTACTTTTAAAATTCGAAATTCATTCGCCTTCTTTACCCCGTTTTTAGACTGTGATAAAAAATTAACTTTTTTCAAATCACTGCCAAAATTGTGTGTTCTTTGAAACAAAACGATCAATTTATGCCCTAACTGGATACTGTGACATACTGCACGAAGCATTAACAATATTTTTAAATTCATGAAATTCTTGAAAATAATTTTAAAAAATTTTGAAAGTTGTAAAAATTTAAAGCTTTATAGATACTCCATAAAACATGGCACACTATCCACTTAGAGATACTGATCGCTTTGGCACAACGAACATGCTGTTAAATATTGTGATTCGAATAAAGTTTTTTATCACAGTCTAAAAACGGAGTAAAAAAGGCATATGCATATGAGCAAATCCAAGAAACCTTTAACTTTTAGGTAACTCCTATACTTTCTTTATAAGCTATAAAAGAGGGTACTAAACACATTTTACAGTATAAGTTTGAGATGTACAAATTTTTCACAGATTTCAAAGAGAACAAGCAGAACTGTTTGCAAAAGTTCAAAATTTCATGGACTTGCTAATATATATATATATAAAGTATGTATTGACGGTATATAATTGGGACGGTATATAAAGAAAAATCTTCGTTATATGGGAATCCCTGTGTATAAGCAGTAAAAAAAATATATATGTCGAAATTGTTGGTTCAACATTTTTGTCGCCTACTGTATGATCCATAGAACGAGAAAAAACGTGTAGTGTGAGTGTGCCTCAACATTTTTTTTTTAATTTTTTTTGAACCCTCTAACGCGTTTTTTTTTTTTTGTAGAATTCCTCACATTTCAGCAATTTTCTTACACGATGTACATCAAAACCATCTGAATTCACTGAGCTGAAAAGTCCATAAGAGCGGATTAACAGTTTATCGGAATAAACACTTACAGTCTAAATAAACTTACAGCGTCTTGGTCTGACAGTCGCTGATAAAACAGGTGGTGCGGTCGGTTGGGAAGTCAGTCGCCTCGAAAAACAAGGTTTCGCGTAAACGAAATCAAGTCGCGAATATCGAGGGGTTGGATTGACGCGCAACGTTATGCATCGCCGGAGAAACGAGATTCGATTTGATTTCCATGAATGTAGTACACACCTGCCGAGGGATGCGCACCGGAGCGAAATAAAGCGTAAGCGTCCGTGGCTTGTTGACCCTTTTTTCCTTTGTAACGTCTTCTACATTTCTGCGATACTTTTTTCCGCTCGCTGATTTTGTTTACGTGGCTTTCTCCTGCGCTACACGTGCACTCACTTGAGACAGAGTAATAAGACGGTAAAATCGAAATACAGCTCACGAGATCCAACGGTCTTTTTTTACATTAACGATATCTTTGATACAAACAATGATCGCAGTCAACACACCTGTGACTTCGGCAAAATGGCATAACTCCGCTTTTCGCGAGTTTTTGTTTGCTGTTACATTCAATTACCTTTTACCTATACTAGTTAATTTGAGCGAGCTTCGCGCGCCTAGCAGTTCGTGCAACCATTTTAACCTCGTTATTTGTTTACGAATTTGTTTATACTAGTTCATTCGAGCGCGCTTCGCGCGCTTCTCGCGCCTAGCGATTCGCGCTGATATTTTAACACTCATTCATTGTGTTGATTCAGTATTATTCATCTGTCTTATCGAAAATTTCTTCAACTTCGATTTTCGATAAAGAAAAATCGATTATAAAACTTAATTAGCATTTAGAACGTCGAGAAATGCAACGATCAAATGCTACGTATCGTGCGTCAGATGCTTCCGTCGAGTAAAGGCAAAAAGCACTTGTCAATCGTGCGCCCGTAGCGCGGAAGTGAACTTTCCAGCCGCCAGGCTGCATTAGCCGGGGCAGCATGCCGTGAAGGGGAGCAAGGTTGAAAGTCGCCGGGCGACGATCGAGGCAGCATGCGACAGCAGTCGCGCACGCGCACCAGGACGGAGCCGTCCTCGCCGGCGGTGGAGCAACAGCCGGAGAGCTGCGCCGGCAAGGAAGCCGAGGACGCGGACACCGGCAGCAGCCTCCTCGTGCCCGAGCGCAGGAGCCGCTCCGAGAGGTATACCGCGGATTAGAGATCGAGTTCACTCTTCCCCCCGTTAATAGCGATCCAGCCTCGTATCGATTAGCGGGCTGCCGCATGCCGGCAGGTTTTCGTTTTATCCAATAAATTTGGACGCACATTCTCTAGACTTTTAAGAATGTAACTATTTAAAAAATCTTAGTTGTCCATGACCAACGGTGAATAAGGTCAAAGGACTAGTTTCAGAGGAGTGAAAAATCGCTTTGCAAACAGATTATACGTGTTTTAAAACATAAAAAAATAATTATTTTTTTTATTGCAGAAATATTAGTATTAAAATTTAATATAATAATGATCATATAGTTTTCTTAAAATAAGGAAATACAATATATTGCACTTTTTTATATCGCGTCAGCCAAATAACCCGAGTATCTAATAATTCTGAGAAGTAAGTGATAACGCCGGATGAGTAATATGGCTACGCCACAGATTTATTGAGTATGATTAGAAAATTGCAACAAAAAAAAATTCATTTTTCTTTAAATAAAAGAATGACAGTGAGCGACTATCAAATGAATTCCGAGTTGCTAACGATAATTCGTGAATTCGTGCATAAACTGCAGTATGAGAGAGATTTGGTTTTGTCAGAAAACTCGCGTCTATTTTATGCGATGTCTGACTGATCGATCATAGAATTCCTTACCCATAATTCTTACCGCTTTCTTTAAGAAAACGTTTTACGTAAATACTTGACTATATTTACATTTTTTAAATTAATTTCTCACCCATAAATTTTCAGATTTAAACAATTGCACAAAATTCTCCATTCCTTATTCTGAAATTGTCTGCCCACGGAGGCCGTGGCCAAAAAATTCTTTGCATCGGAAAAACGGGCGCGAAGCACGAGTATTTTTCCAATGTCGCGATCCCGACTAAGTAAGCGACAGGCTGCGCTAATTCCTCGCGTGGACAATTAATTGCCGATGGACATCGAGCTGGGCATAATACCGTTACACAAGAATTTTTCCATTAAGTCTTATTAGATTATCGGGGTGCGAATGTATAGGATCGATAGAAATTTTCCCCACCGGAATAAGTTTGCCGCTAGTCTGCACCTATTCTCGCACGCGTTCTGTATATATTGTACGCGAGGTTCGATCCTTTGATACTATGTAGCGCATGCTGCTGCACTTTGATTTGAGCGATGAACAACGGTCCATTTTCCGTTTTGATTATCTTGCATTTCCAACTTTTTCTAATTATTCAAATATTTATCGAGTATTATTAACATCACAAACGAATCTAATGTTTATTTCACGCAGTTTATGGTAATTTGCAAACAAATGGATTTTTTCCTTGACTTTGCCGCTCGTGTCTCAAGCCTTTGCTTCTGGGATTGAATTTGCGTCGAGGACCCCATGTCCACAGCTACTCCGGCGCCGGCTTTGTGGGCCACAGCTTACCCAGCAAGCTTCCGCCGTAGTACGCACTTTACGGACCGATGTTCCATCGATTACTGTGGACTATTGTCGATTACTTCATCGACAACTGTCGCCTCATATGCACCCAAGGGAGTAAATGTACACGCGGCTAGTTACTTATTGCCTCTGCTGCGATTACTCGTTTAAGCAAACTGGGACAATTGACTTTTCGCTTGACAGTACGTGTTCCAAACCTTTGGAAATTGTGCTGTGTTAATCAAGTTCACTTCGAGATCGATTTCGACCAAACGCTGAAATCGAAAATAAGGTTTAAGTTTTTTACAGCTCGTTTGATAATGTAACTCTATTTTTCAGGTAAATGGTGGAGTTTTTCCACTCTGTGTGTATTTTTTTAAATAAGCGCTTATTACTTATAGTTAGTATCATTTACCATCAGGTGGCCTTTGAGGCATCCGTCTTTCTCAGTCGAGATACTGCTGTCTCAGTTTTATATCTAAACCATTAAGACCTGAGTATCAGAAAAAGCCAAGTAAATGATAATCATTTACCTGTTTATGCAAAGAATCGTGTAATCATTGAAAAATTAATTGAATTCTCGTAATCATTGAATTAAATGTTGCTAAAATAATTACGGCGAATAATCCAAATCCTTCAGTGCAGGGAATTTCAAAGTAGAAATAATTCGAAAAACCCGGTGGAAGTACATATATACGTATAGGCTCTCCCCCTCTATATCTACAAACTCTTTGAATTACACAAATAAAATACTCTGTTAATTAGAAGAATGTGTTTACAAAAGCTTAAAAATGAGATAATCGCATTCCCTTACGGTTCGCTGTAACTGACGAATTGATGCATCCACAGCGACTGCGAGGCCAGCGGAGCGTTCCCGGGCAACTCGGCGGGCAGCTCGTCGAACAGCAGCCTGTCGACGCGGAGCCTCGATAGCCCGAGCACGAGCCTCGAGCAGGTGCACCCGGCGACCGGCAACGCCGCCGCCTCCTGGGACAGCGACGTCGACGTCGAGCCCGACACGCCCGACTGGAGCCAGGGCGTCGCCGAGGACGTCCTCGCGAGGCTCAGCAACTCCGAGAAGAAGCGCCAAGAAGTCATAAACGGTGGGTGCCACGCGGTAAAACCCGCTGCAAACGAAATTACTCGAGCGAGAACACATTCGAAACATAAAACAAACTATTACAGTAAAATATTCAGTTATAGTAAAATCTGCTACGCGCTGTACTAAATTTTTATGTTTCGATATTGTCCTAGCTTTCAATAATTTTTAACGCCACATTTTGTTCTCCGCTTATTTTTCTTAATTTTCTAGCCGATTAAGCGCGTACATTTGGTTTAGCGTAAAATTTTAATGATCGTCCCAATTAAACCGCACGTTCATACTCACTTTTTATTATCCATAAATTCTCCAAATTTTAATAAGACTAGGGTTTTATATATTAATAAGACTAAATTTAGAATATAACGAAATTAGATCTATTAAAAAATAGAATATACGAAAAGTATCTAGAAACGAAGTGCAGAGCTTACATTTTTTCTTTTAAAAAAGCGGTGATAGGACGTTGTGAAATATTTAAGATGGTTTTTGTCGAAATTTAATTATTGCATAAAATTGAAAAAATGTATCCTCCTCTTTAAATGTAGAAGAATAGTTCATTATTTTCCTGGATATCTTTTGTATGTACTCTGGTTTTCAATAAATAAATATCTGACGTGGAAGAAATGTTAAATGTTAAAAAATACTACAATATTTCGTAAATACTTGCAAGTTCCCTATTTATGTTCTTGACGTGGAAGAAATGTTAAATGTTAAAAAATACTACAATATTTCGTAAATACTTGCAAGTTCCCTATTTATGTTCTTGTATTGAAATTTATAAAATTGAAAAGTATGAAAAGTTCACTGAATTGTATGTTCGATCTAATTTTATAGAGATATCGTCCGATAAGAACTGCGTTAAGATGCATATGAATTTCATATTTGAATATGGATAATAAAAAAATTGATGTCTATTTAATTAAAATTTTTAATCAATTTCACGAAAGAGGATGGGAAATCCGGACATTTTATTCGTTTTTTAAAATCAAAACAAATTTTCGAAAAAATTACTTTATGGTGCCCTCCACAGTAGTGCAAAGAATGTCTAGTTTCATTTTCAAGTAATTCTATTCAGAACTCTAGAAGAAAAAAGGATTGTAAAATATTACGATTATCCGTAATATTTACAAATTTACAAAGAAATACCTTCATTTACTGGAAAAAAAATATGAAAAATGATTTTGAAGGCATTTTGTGAATCAATAACATGAATTCCATTAAAATGCTCTGTAAATAAATTTGCTCGATACGTCGACAACATTTTCCCGGAAAAATAAGTAATAAATATAGAGAATCAGGATAAAAAAATATTTTTAAAATAAACAAATAACTCAAGAAACAACAAATAATAGTAAAATCTACCGGATTAGAAAAAGTAAAATTAAAATAATTAATAAAGTAATTTTAAAAAGTTTGTTTCAACCATAATAATATTACATCTTGCATGCGTCTATGTCAATATTTTTCTTTACAAAGTAAATTTTACACTTCTTTAAAGCTGCTTTTACATATTCCAATGAAAGCAAAGAAAACTTGACATTTTAAAAGAAAATTTAGTGTCTAAAATTTGGAACGTAATTAATAATCTAATTTTCTCCGAGCAGAACTCTTCCACACGGAGCGATCGCACGTGCGCGCCCTGAAGGTCCTCTCGCAAGTCTTCCACAAGCCGCTATTGGAGGCGCAGGTGCTGCCGATCGATCAGCTCCAGCTGCTGTTCTCGAATCTCGACGAGATGGTGACGCTGCACTCGCAATTCAACCAGGCGATGAAGCGCAAGAAGACGGAGAATCCCTGCGTGGGCGACGTCGGCGACCTGCTCCTCGAGATGTTCGACGGCGAGGCGGGCGAGGTGTTCGAGCGCGCCGCCTCCAAGTACTGCGCCAAGCAACAAGTGGCACTGCGCTCCCTGCGCGATCAGCGTCGCAAGGACCAGAAGCTCAACAACTTCCTCAATGAGATCGAGGCGAATCCGATGTGCCGGAGGTATACACCCTCATCTAAGTTTCGCTTTACATCGCAAATTTCGCCGGGAGATCGACTAAATGAGATTACACGCGATCGCAGTTCTATCAGTGTTCCTCCGGTCGAGTACAACTACGCGGGTTATCGACTCCGATTACACGCCGCCCCATTCGCAGGCTGTAATCAAAAGCTTTGTTCCATCAAATTATAGTTTAACTTTGAGTTTCACTGTCAATTTAAACCTTAATTTTGTGCACTCCTTGAAATTGAGTTAAATTATCGTGATGTTTGATTTACTGCTTTATAGGCATGGTATTACGTAATTAAATGTACTATCCGAGAGATTTGTAAATATATTTTCACGTTTTCAATTTATAGTTTCCATTTAGGAGACCTCATGAAAAATATTTTTTCAAAAAAGTAGTAGAAGACCTAAGAAAATTATTCCAAATTGAGCTTTTACGATCCTTTAGAACCAGAGATGCACTTGTTAAAAAAATTTGTGGCGTGGAATTATTGTAAGTCAAGTCATTTTAAGAAAATTGACACAAAAATCGATTTTTTAACGTATTTCGAATAGTCTCCATTCTTAAGAAGATATTCTTAGTACGAATTAGTTTCGTTAAACTCCTGTTATTAATTTCTCAGGTAGTTCTTTCGTTAATAAAGAAAAAATTTTCAACGAAATGTCGTTTTGCAGGTTACAATTGAAGGATCACATCTTGACTGGTATGCTGCGACTGACCAAGTATCCACTGCTGTTCGATAACTTGGCAAAGTACACGTCGGAAGAGTGCGAAAAGGAACGGGCGGCCGTACTACGCAGTCTAGAGCGCAGCCGCGAAATTCTGAGTCGAGTGAATCAGGCGGTACGCGAGGCCGAGGATTACCATCGTCTCGCCGAGATCCAGCGCACGATCGACCGCTCGGCCTTCGACAAGTTCGAACACCCCACAGTGCAGGAGTTCAAGAACCTCGACATCACGAAGCGCCGACTCATTTACGAGGGGCCGTTACAGTGGCGCGTCGTTAAAGCCAAACCGGTCGATCTGCACGTCGTTCTCCTCGACGATACGATCCTCCTGCTCCACCGTCAGGACGAAAAGTACGCCCTCAAGTTCATCAACCAGATGAACTCTGTGTTGAGTCCGATCGTCAGGGTGTCGACGGTCCTCGTTAGGCACAACGCCGTAGACAAGAACTCCCTGTATCTCGTCAACACCTCGCAGAATGGCGCGCAAATATACGACCTCGTCGCTTCGTCGGCAGAAGAGCGGAAACTCTGGTACAAGCACATCTCTGAGGCGGCAGAGGTGCACAAGGCGAGGGACCGAGAGGGTAGGAGACCGATGCCGTCCAGCTCTTCTTCGAGCGATCTTGCCGAGTCAAACGAGGACCAGCTAGTACCCGAAGGACCTAGCAATGCTGGCAACGTTTCGTCGCAAGCGGTAAGGCGTCTGTTCAATTGTTAATAGGAAAGCGTTTTTAAGAAATTAATGATGTTGACTAAATGATATAATTGCTAAAATCAGCAGGATACTACTAACGAAGCACGTGCTGCTGAGAAGGTCGATCAAGAGAAGAAGAAAGAGACAGGCTCTGCTCCGGAGTCGACAACTGCTTCGCCACAGCAGAACGAGACAGCAGAAACACCTGTTGATAAGGATGGATCCAATGAGGAGGAAGCAACCGACGAGAAGAAAAAGGAAGAAGCGAATGTTAGTGTCGCTGCTACTGCGACTGCCACTACTGCAGGAACTACCAGTACAGGTGAAACTTTGCGATTGGTCATGTGCACGCAGGGTTCGCTTATCGATCCACTTGAGGTGCACGTTGAAGAACGGCCAGTGCACGTGGCTGAGCCCGCGTTAACACCCATTGGTTAGTAATCAGTTTTTTAGCGAGCATGTGTTTATAAATTCAATTTTGATTTTATGTAAGCGCTTATATGTTTGCTTTCAATTGGATTTCAGAATTACTGCGACGAAAGGACGAGGCTATCAAACAGGCTCTAATTGAGAAACAATCGATAGTTGAGAATATCCTGAAAATTCCAAAAACGATTGTTGAACGCGTTACCAATGCAGCAGCAGATCTTCCTGTTGTTGAAAAAGACCCTTCAGAACTGTTATTCACAGTTACCGATCAATGTGAGTGAAAAAACCGAAGTCAATCGTCAATAGTGAACACAATGCAATAACGTAATATTGTTACTTTTAGTGAATCAATTCGCAGAATTGATTAATTCGGCGCTTACGGTCAGCGAAACAGAAACAGTGCTTGCTACTCAAAATGCCAGTGTTACTACTGGCTGCGAGGCAGCAGGATGCCCGGCGCCGAGATTACATTCCCGCAATCTCGAACCGTCGATTCCAGTATCGTTGCTGCAATCCATATACAATACACTTTCCTCCGAATTTTCACAGTTGCTTGTAAGTGTAAAAAATTCATCTAATTTTAATTTAAAATCATTTGTGACTAATTGTCACATAATCAAGAACGCGGAAATAATGCAATTATAAAGTATTTATAAGTATTATTTAAATTTAATCAATATTATTAATTTGCAGAAAATTCACGAAGAAAGAGTTGAGGAAAGAGAAAGATTACGAAAGGAATTGAGTCGTAGCCGTGAACGTCTTCATGCAATCGATGCTGAAGCTCAGCGCCGGGAAGCTCCGGAGATACTTCCTGTGACTAATTCAACATCGACACAAAATGAAAACAGTAAGTTTTTAAGTTTATCTAGTAATAATTTAATTGGTAATAAATTATGAAATTATTTTACATAAATTATTAATTGCACCAACAGCAGCCACAAATGATAATCAAATAAATCAGGAGACTAACAATGAAGGACTCAATATAGAAGTAAGAGCTATTAATCAATAATAAATAAATCTAAGTTATGTGGTTTAAAAGTACATTACAATCAATTTCGATATTTACAGATTTTTTTTGATGTGCAAAGTGAACCAAAGGTGTTGGTAGAAACAAACCTCTTGGAAGAAATGAAAGTCGCTTCAGACACTGAGGTCATGGGAGACAGTGTAGGCTGACACATGCATACATTTTCCTTGAGTTGCAAACCTGATGCATTTGTAAATGTGCTTCCGCGATTCTTTACTCGATATCGAAAGTGTGCGAAAGGCATGCAACGGGTGAAGAATAATGATTTGTAAAACAAGTACACTCGCTCCTATAAAAAAGGCAGGGTAGCATAACAAACTTAGGTATCTATTTACTGAATCATGGGGCTTCAGTCTAACGTGCGATATAAAATGCTCGCTAATGATTTCGTGCAAAAGTTTAAAAAATAAATAAGGAGTTTTCCGCTGAAACCAATCATTGTGATGAAGAATAATTTTTTACAGTCGCATTAGTTCCGTGAACTTTCGCGAGTTGACTCAATTACAATTATCTTCCTCTTTTGATGTAGATTTTATTCAAAGTGCCTTTTTTTCTATGCATTTTTTATATTGAATATGGCTTGTCTCAAAAGAAAAATTGAAGTTTATTGAGCTTTTTATAATTGCCAGAAAGCCTTATGACTTCAAGAATTTTTAAGACTTAGTATTTCAATTTTGAAAGCATTTGTACTGGAGTCTTAAAGAATCATGTTTCAAAATAAATTGTACACTGCTAAACTGTTCAATTATTTCTTGTGTAAAGTATAAACTTGCTACAAGATCTTTAATAAGTACATTAATGGAGATCAAGACTTACACATCGATCAAAGATCAGCTGTATTACAAATAATAGACTGTATTATGTTGTTCAACGTACTTCAAAAAATAAAGAATAAAAAGGGAATTTATACAAACATTAAGTAGTTCCTTTTGAATGGTCAATGGTATTTACAATAAATAAAATTTGTGGGTGCTTTACAACCTTTATAAAAGTTTATAGCTTTAATCAAATTTACAATTACATTGTAATATCTATTTCTTCGATGGATTTCATGTAACAGTAAAGATAACAATTCAATGTTTAATATTTGGATGAAAGCACGAAATCATTAGGCGGATGTTGAATTATACATAATTAACACAATATTCCACATTCATTGGAACTTATTAAATATAGAAATATACAATCAAATATTATGAACATATACAAATAATAAATTATAAGTAAATAAATTAATGAACTTTAAAAATTGAAAACGTAGTACATGTATAAAGGAAATATTTAATAACTTTGTTAGAATGTAGACTCATAATGGCGATTATTATTACTATTATTCTAGTTATATTATTATTAGTCATATTATCAGTATCATCATTATCGTCTTACCATTATTTCTGAAGTAAAATGCATATTGCATAAAAAGTATCACCGTGTATTTATGTAAATTTAAATCTTTTATTTATGTTTAAATAATTTCCGATTTTTTTATTTACATTGTTTTACTGTATTTTTGAGTTTTTGGAATTTCAAACATATACATACCTACTCGTACACTTGTGAACAATATATTGTAAACAGAATTAACTGTAGTTGAAAAAACTTTAAAACAAATTTATAAATCACAATAATAATGAATGTGAAAACACTAAACATTTTACAGAATATAAATGTTTAATAAAGGCATTATTAAGTCTGCTCTAATAAACAAAATTGTACACTACTATTATCATAAAAACAAAAGAAAAAAATGTTATACAAACTTGTGTCAGATAATACAATAAATTGTTGTGTATCTCCATAAAAATTATGTGAATTGTAAAACTTGATATATACATCATGTTATTCAAATTATTAGATTTTTTGCCCTTTAAATCCCTTTTCACACACATCTCAAAAATAAATAAAATTTGTATGTCAAATCAATTCTTTTTTTATTTCTTAAATACCTCCAGTCCCAAATATTAATAACAACATGTTTTAAATGATAAATAAATGTTATGTTTTAAAATTACTATTTTGTTCTCTTTTTTTTTTTTAATTTTTTGTGAACTAAAAACATTTGATAAGATATCCGCATGCTACACACTGATATTCACGTACTTTATCAACTCCGATATAATTTAAATAGATGAATGTAGTCTTCATTTTATCTGCAAGTATATATTAGGTATAGAAGCTTGTTGATTTTCCCTAACCTTAAAAATAAACCAATTCATGCTTTCATCATGAATTTATGACAAAATAAAAATTTCAGTTTTTTTTCTAAATCTTTAGTATCTCAAGAAAAATAAGTACCTGTAATACTATCTGTAAGTATTCAAACCATGCTGAAATCAACTACAAAACACCTCCTAGAGGGAAAAATTATTTTGGCAAGTTCTTCACCTCGAAGGAAAGAAATACTTGAAAATTTGGTGAGTCTAAAATAACATAAATTTTAATTAAGCATTTAAATACATATTTATAGATTTATTATAAAACAAATTTCAAAATATATTTCAAGAAAAATTTTTATTTTAATTAGGGAATCAAAGCAGAAGTTATACCATCAAATTTCGATGAAAATTTAAATAGAAATCGCTACAACAGTCATGGTGATTATGTTATGGATCTCGCTGCTCATAAAGTTCAAGAAGTATTTGACCGGTTAAAAGAAAATAATGATTTAAATGCAACATTGATAATTGGAGCTGATACGATAGTTACAAATGGAGATATCATTTATGGAAAACCTAAAGATGAAAAGGATGCTTTTGAAATTTTGTCAAAGTAACCAATTGATAAACTTTATTTCTCTTTAGATTTTAAGTAAAATTAAAATTTTTTTCTAGTCTTGTAGGTAATACTCACACTGTTTTTACTGGAGTTTGTTTAAGAACTACAAAACACGAAGTCAAATTTTGGGACTCAACTGAAGTTAAATTTGGAAATGTATCAGAGGATCAAATAAAAGCTTATGTCGAAACTGGAGAACCACTGTAAATTTCCATTTTTATGCTTAAGACAATAAATTAAAGTAGTAGTAAATATTAAAAAAAATAAAATATATTTTGTTTTAGAGATAAAGCTGGTGGTTATGGAATACAAGGAGTAGGTGGATGCTTGGTAGAAAAAATAAATGGTGACTTTTATACAGTTGTGGGTTTACCACTTTATTTGACAATAAAACATTTGAATAACTTATTTTGCGAAGCATGACACACACTTGTACATAATACAATAAAAGTTGACAAATACAATACTTAAGATTACAAATTCTAATGTATAAGTTATTACACACTGTGTTAATACTGTATAGTTAAAATATTGTTATGGAAAAAAGTCTGTGACAATATATAATACTACAAAAATCACACAGTACTTAAAATTAATCACACACATTTATTAAAAGATAATAATTAATATATAATATTAATATTACTTGTAAATAAATCAAGACATTTTTAATAATAAAAAAATATAATCAAAATAATATATTTAGATATCTAACTTTTGCAAACTGATCTGCAAACACTGGTTAACTTTTAAAATTCATCAAAATAATTTTACATAATTTTATATATATATAAAAAATATTGTGAAAGCTAATCCTTCTAAATTTTATATGCCAATTATTAAATAATTGTTTTTTTTTTACTTAATGTTCAATTTAAAATAAAAGCACCTTTAATTTGCCTTAACTATTCATTTATCTTTCGAATTGTACTTTAGCCACTCTTGAAAATATTTATCAAGACATGTACATGGCCAACAAACTTCTTCTTTTTCAATTATTATTGTACAAGATCTGTGCCTCCATCGATTACTATAAAAATCTTTGTATGCACATTTTAACAATATATCCTGATTCTCATCAATACTAGGTCCACCCTTGCATACAATCATGTTGACTACTTCAGCAAAAGACTGTTCAAAGTCTTCTCGAGTATTTTCATTATCCAAGGTTTTCTCAACAACAAGTTTATCCAAAACAAAAGCTTTAAATTTTAAATGATCCGTAAGTATTACCTGCAAATTATTAATTAAAATTTTTTAATTTTACTAGTAATTAATAATATTATACATTTATAAGTGCATAAACAATATAAAGTTTAATTATTATGACTCAAATGTTCTGAATTTCAAAATATTTCCCTCTCTCCTTTTTCTATTTAAATTAAGAGAAAAATAATTGATTGTTTCTGGCCATTTGAGACTTTACACTCTTAATTAAGAAATAGCAAAAAATTCAAAAACATCAAATTTTACCTGTTTCTTATATGATGGAGACATAGCAACGTCAAATAAAGCAAATGTTATTTCAGATAAGACAATAGCTCGATTTGGTGGTGGTACTCTATGTATACCCCATGAGCGATTTGACAGAGTCAAATCGTATGGTCCATCATAAAATAATTCGAAGAAAATATTGATCTGCATTGGAGGAGGTTGCATTGATAAAACTTTGTTTGAATCAACATTTGGCTGTGCATTTTTAGGTTTGCCATGGCAATCTCTTTTTATTGAAGGATTTTTATCAGTTGTATTATTCATATTTTCCTTTTCTGAAAAAAGAAACATCATTAAAGGCTAAAGTTCCACTCGGAGAATGATAATAGTAGAAACAAAAAAAACTAAAACTGAAAGTACAAAAATTTTTACATTAATAGCAAGTAATAAGAGAATAAAGGTTTAACCTACTTTGAGATTCTGCATCCGTGGTCTCTTGAGGCTCTGTTTTCACTTGCGTTTTGTTCTCCATAATTTACAACTATAAGTAGTAACTTTCTATTGCAAGAAACAACAACCACCTGTTTCTACTATACCCTTTACGCTACGATTATTATTGAACTAATAACGCAGTTGCGTAGAACGTGTTGGGCGTCACTTTGAACCTTGGCGTTTCCTCTTCGATTATTTATTAACGCGACAAACTGTCATAATGCACATTCGCACAAGTTTTGCATTTTCTCTGTGGTAAACTTTGCATGTGCTCCGACTGGTCGGAAAAAAAGTGCAGACCACGGCGATTTAAAAAGAAACCCAACCCAACCTCATCACAACTCACAAGACTTCTTTCAACCTAACCTCAAACGGGCGATGTTGGATATGGGGGAATTGTGGGAATCAAAAAATCGCCATTTTTTGTTGTGAATGGCAAGATGGAGGACGTATTGGATGAGATTGTCTCTTCGGAAGATTTAAAAGTAAGATTATTTATTAACTATCTGTTAATTTTTTTGCTCGATTATTCGATTAAAAGTAAAAGCGAAAAATTTTTTGTATGATGAAATTTTACTGTGATACAGACAATGCGTAAAAAGATGTGTCATCATAACTGTTTTTAGGTTACGGATTATAAACAATTAAATTATAATTTGATTCGAAATGATTAATTTAATTACGCAGTCTAATTTAACGTGAGAACAATTTTCAGTAAATTCAAATTTATGTTTATATTAAACAATTATTAAACAATTATTAATGTTTTTCGATGTAGTCGATAATCAAGTTGAAACTATCTAAGATCTAAGATGTCATCTTAAATTCATTGCGACGTATGTATGCATGATGACGGTAAAAATCTTTATAAATGTTAAAAATAATGAACGAATTACGTCATTTCTATTTTTATCATGTTTTATGCTTAACTTTTCACTTATACATTTGACTAATGACTCATTCAATTAAAACTAAATTTTGATAAATTTTAACTTTACTTCAGAAATTCGAATGTATTTACAATGAGCAGCTCCACAGTGGAACTGTTGATCAAAAAGTACAGTTCCAATATGCTTGGTGTTTAGTCAGAAGTAAATATCCCGCAGATATTCGTAAAGGCATAATGCTTTTAGAGGACTTGTGTGGCAACAACGGCGATAGTGAAAAGAGAGATTGTCTTTATTACCTCGCAATTGGAAATGCAAGAATAAAGGTATAACATTTTCATTTTTAAAAGACTGAGTTAGATTTTTGATTTTTTTTTATAATTATTGCATACATATATAATTTGAATAAAATTTATATTATAATATTTATTTTTTGTAAATGCTTTTTACAGGAATACACAAAAGCATTACAATACGTTCGTGCTTTTCTTCAAATTGAACCTGGAAACACTCAAGTTCAACGTTTAGAAGTTTTGATAAAAAAAAAAATGGACAGAGGTACTTTAATAAAGATTAATATCCTACAACTTATTTCTTTAATGAGGAATATTAAATTTTATATTTTTGTATTTTCAGAGGGCTTGAAAGGGATGGCTATAGCAGGAGGTGTCATTGTAGGCATTGCAAGTGTTCTGGGCTTGGGAATCGCTATGGCAAAAAAAGGTTAAAAAAATGTGAATAACCAATGCAGAAAGCAATGGAAATTTTGCTCTAAAAAATGATAATGACTATCAATGGCATCTTATTACAGATAGGAGATCCTAGCCTTGATGAAGCTCATTTGTTTATATTCCATCGAAAAATTGAAGCCTTTCCCTACTTAAGAGGCTGGCTCCTCAATCTAACTTGTGTCTACATTTAAATGTCGTATTCAGCATCGACATTCCAAAAAATATTAATGCACTGCGTGCAAAAATCCATCTTGTCTATTATAATTAGTGTACAGCTATTTTATAATTTATATGATTTTTTTTAATACTGAAGTGTCGATTACAATTTGTCTGAATTAATTTATTTAAAATTATTTATTAATATATATCAGTGTATATAAAGAAGGAAAATATACTTTAACTTGTCAGTGTTCACTAAAAACGATAAAAAAAAATAAAATTCGTAAATTTAAGAATCAAATAAAATATACCTATACAAAAATAGCTACTTTTGCTAAGGTTGAATGTTTTATTTATGATAATAAAGTAATTGTTCTATGAAACTTTAAAAGATTTTATTTATTTTTTCATTACACATAATAATGAACTTAAAGATATAAAAAAATTGTATGCTTATTGCTAATGTGGAAATTATAATATTCTTAAGATTATGAGTAGAACACAAATATCAAATATAATCTTACAATTTAATAATGTAGATGCGCTTGATTTTGAATGACTTATAAATGGGTAAAAAAAGTCATAAGGTAAACTTATATCTAAATTTGGCCCTCCAGCAATGTGATATCTTGTAGGTCTAGAAACATCATGAAATGACACAAAGCTGATTAGATCTAGTTGTAACAATTCTTGACAATTTTTACTAGAGCACTTTGGCCATTTTAAATCAACTTCTTGTGCAAAAGTCACTCCCACCCCTAAAATGACATGATTTTTGTTGGTTCCTGGTTTTGATATTGAAGAATGTACAATCTCAAATAGAACTGAAGTTACCAAGCCTGAGCATTGCATTTCATTTTCCATTACTTGTGCTGTAATAACATTTTGAGGGATTTTTTCAAAAAATATTTTTGCCCAACTATTTGTGCTATTATCCGATACATTACCGGATTTAGAAACATACTGTCTTTCAAGATTCATCTTATCAAATCCTTTATTCGACATAAAATTGACAAGGGATTCAAAAGTTCGATTTTGCAGCTTGATACAAGCTGAAGTTGAGAAATTATTTGTTTTTACTATTATAGAACATTTTAATTTGATATCCTCTAAAAACTTTACTGGATATCTTTCAACTTCACTACACAAACCAGTTTTGTCAGCTACAGGTAAAGTTAAATATTGATAAGTATGATTAAAGATAACTGATTTAACTTCAACATCTCCTGTTTTGTTAGATATTTCAGTTCCAATAAAAATTGGCTTTCCTGCAATGTAGCCTGGATTACCACTTCTAATGAAAGTTTGAGACTGATTCAATCCAATCCATTTATATTTCACTTCAAATTCTTGTTGAAAACTATTCGAAACATTACCTATCTGAATATATACTTCGAAGTCTTTAATTCCTTCACTTCCATTATGATATACATCATACCTAATTTTTTTTGCCACATTGTAACAAAAATTTTCTGCACAATAACCACGGACTGTCTTATTTCGTTTACAAGATGTCCAATTATCTGAACAAATTGAAAGATTGGCTGAAATGCAAATGTGCTTTGGGCAACTTTGTAGTAAATATTGTGAATTGAATTTAGATGGTAAAGCAATAACAGTGAAATTACTGAAGTTTGATGGAAAAAGAAACACATTTTTGTTGTTTAAATTATTTTGATGACAAGTACTTTTCCAGTCTTCTAAAAATTTTACAGTCTTTTTAAAATCACATGCTTTTCCAAAGCCATTTTGTGGAAGCTCTAAAAAGTAAGGAATATTTTGGTCAAAAAGAGCACATTTTCTCTCAGTAAATTATAAATTAAAAATAAAATTTATAAAACTACATCATACCAATTGGCGTTAAAGAATTTTTTTTAATTTGCCATATTGTATCACTGTGATGATATAAATTTGAAACATTAAATTCTTGAGAAGCAAATTTTATTGATTCTAACTTCCACTTAAATTGGGATGGTTTATTGTTATAAATTACCTGCTTGAAACTTTGTTCGTCTTCAATTTGCTACAAGATATTTAAAACAATTTAGTTTTTAGAGCAATTTAATAAAGAAATTAATTCTTAAAAACTTACTAAATGACTAGTTGCACTGTAGACTGGTGGAAGATTGTCAGATGCTATGCAAAATAAACTATCTACGATCTTCTCTAGAATGAATCTTGTATCATTGTGTCGGAAAAATGGTTTTTCGTGACAATACCATGAATCTTTTTCTTTCTCCAGTTCATGATCTGTACAATGTGAAAATACTTTAAAATGAAATTCTTTGCAATCTAAATCGCAACAGCAGTTTATGTCGCACACACCAACCTGTAAACCAATATTATTACAATTGCCAATATAAATAAATTGTAAATTGTAGAATAAAAAATTAATTTAAAGATATTGATTAATGTTACATCTTACAGTCAAATCACAACTGCAGTACTTATTTTTTGATCTTTCTTCTAAAAGCTTCCGCAAATTTGAAAGTTCTTCATTCACTTCAGGATCAACATAACTATTTGTATTTTTTTCAGTAGTAGGGCTAGCAGTAGTTTTCAAATTTTGTGGTATCTTAAAAAGACTTGTTGCTAGTTCCCTAATATGTACATCATCGAGTTCATCATCAGAAATTTCTGATAAGGTAGTATTCTCACAGAGAGTATTATTTAAACAAGAATCCCCTGATCCTTCTACTTCATCAGCAAGTACATCAGCAAAAAGGAAAAATAATTGTAAAACCATGAAACTTTTTCTTATATTCATGATTAATTGTTTCTAAAGTTAAATTAAGTAAACTTTCTTTTTATCTTTTTGGTCATAAATGGCAACCAAACTTATCAAAATTCCTTACAAGCACATAAAGATCAATTTGAACTGTGCCCATACTTTCTGTAAGCAATTCAAATCTGTCATCAGCATTAATAAGAACATCAGGTGATTTTAACTGCAGCGTAGTACCCAAAAATTTATCCTTCAATCTGTCTTGCCAATCACCTATTATATGTTACAATATTAAACATTAATTTTAATTTATCTTTATTTAGACATAATTTAAGAAATAAACTTACCAATTGGTTTCCATGTATGACATTCAAGAGAATGAAATCCTGGTTTTAGGGGTATACTACAAATTCCATAAGAAAGAAAGAGTATTCGATTAAATTCGTCTCTGCAAAACACTTGGAGCAAAATTTTGGGAGATCCTTGCAAAGTCTGAGTAGCAAAGTGCAAATCTACTGGATGATCCCACACTGGCTTATTAGAGTAGGGGTCACAACATTCCTGAGTTTGCCCCTCGCCAATCCCATTGACAATTTTCCAACCGCTACCTAATTACCAGAAAGCAAAAGGCAAAATACTATAATTAAAAAATAACTCAATGGCTAAGTAAAGTAACAAATGTTTAACATTTAAATGATAGGAGAACACGAGAGTAGTTGCAAAAATAATGTTACCAGTAGAAAAACTCCACTTGCAAAATAAACGAGACTGTTTAAAGTCACTTGTAGATGCGATTGTGCCTATTAAATGCAATTCGGCCATCATGTAATCGATGAAAACGTCGAAATGTTTATAAATTTCTGCTCACTCGTCGCCTTGGAAACAGTCGTTTGTATTTTGAATTCAAAGCGGCCCAGATAACAATGAGTATTATATATTGAGTCGGCATTGCGGCAAAAATTATCGAAATAGCAGCACCAAGGTACCTTTACTAGCCGCCAGGTGCGGTGGTTTTGCCAACAGTCCAACACCCATTGACTCATTGTTAATTGGACCAAAATGGAGGTCCTATACTTGGATCCTAACTTGACCTGTGAATGTTTCCTATTTTTAAAGAAGTCGGCGATCGGTGAAAAAATTGCGGCATTACTTTGTTATTAAAATTTATTTATTAATTTAACAATGTAAAGGTTTATTTGATAGAAAAGAATATGGCAACTCCAGGAAAAATACGAAAACTTGATGAAGTTGTCGTAAATCGTATTGCCGCGGGTGAAATTATACAGAGACCGGCAAATGCTTTAAAAGAATTAATTGAGAATTGGTAAACAAATATTATTTAAATTTCACTTATAACAAATTTTACAGTTTTAATTTTTTCTGTTTTCAAGTCTTGATGCAAAATCAACAAATATTCAAGTGTCAGTAAAAGAAGGAGGATTGAAGTTACTGCAGGTTTTATATTATTATTTTGTTCTATGGTAAATACTTTACTTAAGTCAAATCTTGTAAAGAAAACTTTAATTTTTTCTTAAGATTCAAGACAATGGCACTGGAATACGTAAAGAAGACATGGACATTGTTTGTGAACGTTTCACAACAAGTAAATTACAAACTTTTGACGATCTTAAATCTATTTCAACTTTTGGATTTCGAGGTGAAGCTTTAGCCAGTATAAGTCATGTTGCCCATTTAACAATAACAACAAAAACAGCTACTGAAAAGTGTGCATACAAGTAAGAAACAGTACTTAAACCATGATTAAATATTTAAATTTTTAAAATGATTTTAAATACTTTTTTGAATGGAAATTTATTTTTCTTTTTAATAAAACTTATGTAGTTGGTTCTGTAACTAATTTTTTTTCTTTAACTATTTAATTTTATAAATAGAATATCAAACACTGTATAATATTTTTAATCTAAATCAAACTTGTATTCAAAATACCTGTGTATTTTAACATATTTACAACTTATATAAAGATCACCTTAAAAATGTAAAAGAATGATTTAAATAATTTGCATATAAATATTTTATTTTAGAGCATCATATTTGGATGGTAAATTGAAAGGACCTCCAACGCCCTGTGCTGGAAATCAAGGAACAATAATAACAGTTGAGAATTTATTTTATAATGTTGCTACTCGCAGAAAAGCTTTATCTAGTCCAAGTGAAGAATTTGCTAAAATTTCAGAAGTTGTTACTAAATATGCTATTCACAATTCATCTGTAGGTTTTACACTGAAAAAACATGGTGAAACTACAACTCAAGTGAGAACTCAGCATTCATCAACAAAAATCAACAATATTCGTACATTGTATGGAAATAATGTTGCTAAAGAGTTATTAGAAATTGAATTAGAAGATAAAATTTACAAGTTTAAATTGCATTCTTTAGTGACGAATGCTAATTATTCAAATAAGCGATTAACACTTTTATTGTTTATTAATAATCGTTTAGTAGATTCAAGTTGTAAGTATACAATATTGACTTTATATTTATTGTTCATATAAAAAAATACTAGCAAGAATTTATTAATTTTAGCTATAAAAAAAACTATTGAAGATTTGTATACTGTTTACTTACCAAAAAAAGCACATCCTTGGTGTTACATTTCTTTGGAAATAGAACCACAAAATATTGATGTTAATGTACACCCCACAAAACATGAAGTGAAATTTCTTCATGAAGATTCTATTATAGAAAAAATGAAAAATGCTATTGATGAAAAACTTGCTTCAAATAATGCTTCACGAACTTTTTATATTCAAGCAAAACTTCCACAAGTAGATCTAACAAAAGAAACTGTGGAAGAAATTTTAGGTGATACTCAAGCAGATGGTGATAAAGATAACTCTAAAAAAATTCATCCAAAAAATATGATTCGGACAAGTTCATCTGATCAAAAACTTGACAAATTTAATTTTACTTTTGGAAAAACAGATAAGAGCTGTTCAAAATTAGATGAAATTGAAGAAGGAAAAAAAAATAATATTACTGATACTTCTAACAAGGAATCTCATACTGGTGACAGTGTTACTGACACTTCTAAAAAGGAGTCTCCCACAAGTGAAGATGTTTCAAATATTTCAATGAATACAAGTAATTTAAAGGAAACAACAGCAATGACAATAGAAACTAATAACCAAGAGGCAGCAAAGTCAAAATTGCTGATAGAAGTTTTAGAAAATAAATCTGCGGATTCTAAATCCAAAAAAATTGAAAATGCTATAAATACATCTGATAAAATTGATAATATAGAGCCTATTCAGAGTAGGACACCTGTTGAATTCAAATCATACTCAGTTAATGAGATAAGAATAGAAACAAAATTATTGAGTGTACTAACTTTGCGAAAAGAAATTGAAGAATCTTATCATGAAAGTTTAAGAAACATTATAGCAGAATTAATTTTTGTTGGTTGTGTTGATGAATGCTTTGCTTTAATACAAAGTGGAGTTAATCTGTACATTTGTAATACTCAAAAACTTGCGTAAGTTTACATATAAATATTATGCATTTAAATATTAAAGTAAAAGAAAATTTATTAACAATCTTTTTTGTTCCAGAGAAGAACTGTTTTATGAAATTATGCTTTACGACTTTGCTAATTATGGAGTAATAAAATTTTCTGTAAGGATAAAAATTAATCACTTCGATCTAAATTTCATTTATAAAAATAAAATTGACATTGCTTATTTTTTAGGAACCCATATTAATTAAAGACTTAGCAATGCTTGGACTTGATTGTGAAGAAGCTGGCTGGACACCAGACATAGGTGAGAAAGAAGAACTTGCTAGTCGAGTACAGGAATTGTTATTAGAAAAAGCTGATATGTTAAGACAATACTTTTCAATATACATTGATAAAAAAGGTTATCTTAAATCATTGCCAATTTTATTAGGTAAGGCCTTTTTAAATATAGATAGTAACGTTTGATATTCAACAATTTTTAAATAATTTTTTACAGAAAATTATTTTCCAAGTCAAACAGAAATCCCTTTGTACATGTTGCGATTATCAACTGAAGTTAATTGGAATAAAGAAAAACCATGTTTTCACGATATATGTCGAGAAACTGCAAGATTTTACAGTAAAGTTGATGTAACAGAAGATTCATGGAAACATGTTACAGAAAATATCTTATACAATGCTATCAAAGAAAGTCTGTTACCTCCAAAGCACTTTGCACATGATTCAACAATTTTACAAATAGCCAGTTTGCCTGATTTGTATAAAGTTTTTGAACGATGCTAAAATTGTACATGTACATTTTAAAATTTTTAAAATTGTAATTAAAAAGTCATAAAATATTTTTTTTAAATATTTTATAATGGATTAATTAAATAAAATGTAACTATTTTTTATAAACTTGTACATTTTTGTATTTTATTAACAAAAAAATTTAACCTATATGATATAGAATCAAACTTTCTCAGATAAATATTAGACATATATTACACATTCTAATATATCTCAGTTTCACTGTGTAAGACATTGAATTGTTCATATTAAAATTACATTTCTTTATAAAATGATAATAACAGGAATTTTCACTTTAGTAACATGAAATGGTATTATCCTTTAGCCACTCCCACTAATGCAGGTCGAACTATTCTTTCATGCAATTTGTAACCAACTTTTGAAACAACTACAACTGTGCCTGGTTTTTTACCTTCAACTTCCTGTAATTAAAAGAATTGTAATGTTAAAATATTTTAAAATAAAAAAAGAAATAATATCTGAAGCTTATTAAAATTACCTGCTGAAATAATGCTTCATGTTGATTAGGATCAAACTTTTCATCAAGAGGGTTCAAAGATTCAAGACCATGTTTCTTGAATACTTTGTGTAGTTGTGCTTCCGTCATAGTTAAGCCCTCATACAGACTTTTCAAGTGAGGATTTCTCTCTGAAATCTCATCCTTTGGAACGCTTTCAGTTGCTTTCCCTAAAATGTCGGCAACGTCTAATAAATCTTTGCAGAATCCTTGAATTCCAAAGAGTTTTGCATCTTCAATTTGTTTTGTTAGTCGAACTCTCAAATTTTCACTATCGGCTAGTGCTCTTTTATACTTATCTTCAAGTTCTGCGTTTCTTTCTTTTAATTGATTAATATCTTTATTCAACAATTCAATTTCTGATTTCAACTTCTTTTCATTTTCGGTCAAAGTTTGTTCGGTATTTTCTTGTCCATCTTTTTTCTGTTCTTCAGCTGCAGTTCCAAAATTTTTTTTCATTGAGACAAATGAACCTGAACACCTTGTTGGCCTGTGAATTATGAATCCGCTTATTAAAACGTATTTCATTATATTACATCATACTTATTTCTTTTTAATTTGCATAGGTAAGATTAAAATAAAAGTTATAAAAGAGCAAACTTAAGGAAACACAGCTTAATTTTAAGAAATAAACTAATCAACTATATTCAAAGTATTTAAATATTAATAAAGGAATTAATATTGCGAATTAATATTGCGAAATTAATACAAAATGGCTTACCACCAAAACTTGTAAAAATTATCAACAAATTGTTATGAATCGCTGAATAAATAAAGCTAACATTAACTCAATAATATAATTAATAAAATAAAAACGTATTTCAACTTATAAACGTTAAATTGAATTTATTAATAACGAATGAACTAATTGAAATAACATGCTACAAGAAAGTCTAGTCAAACGCTTATTTTCTGAAGGAATTTAAATTCATATTAAGTAATAATTTTAATAAAGTAAAAACAATTTTCAAAAGCGTACTTTTTAATTACTAATATCAGTGACGATAAGAACCACTATGTTAGGTAACACGTAACCTCAAAACGGAAACTCAAACGAGAACGCGCAATCGGAGTGCATTGTCAGACATAGATTTTTTTTCGCAAGTCGCCTAAAAATGTGCATTACCGTAAAATGAGGCTTCTTCCTGTCTGATAAACATTTTCCAGCGCAAGTCGGCCGAATTTCACTGCAACCGGCACAGCGAGGGAAGTCATGTTTCTTTTATATAGTTCCCAACTAAACGTGAGTTTACATGCACACCATGTGGCCACTGACTAGGCGTTATCGCATCACGACTCACGAGGAGGTTGCGAGTTGGTATAGTGGATTTTATATATGAGTGAAACTTGAATGATGAAATGTTCAAATATTATCTCTATATAGGAAAAATTGTAATAATTCATTATTCATGTTACCTACAAAATGATTAGAATTGCTGGTACATAGTCCGCTTTACCATGCGCCGATAAATTTTAAGAGTAATTTCCAGGTCAATTTGAATGATTCTTTGATAAAGTGCAATATTTTAGATGTAAACACCACGATATAATCGCTCCGAGAATTACTCTAATGCAATTATTAACGCATACAAAAATTGATCTTTTTGTACACTGTTAAAAAAGGATTAAATTTGACGCACGTTAAATTTACAGGTTTACATTAGTATTAATTTTAATAAATAATTCATTTATAAATAAATGCATTTTATTCAATTTTAACTCTCCTTTTAATTTATAATATAAATAATTCATTTTATATAGACTACTGGGTGAAAGAGGGTGATAAAAGGAGTGCTTTCTTTTTTCAATACTCCGTGCACAAAATACAATTTTTAATAAAGTAGTATATACATCACGGGAGTAAAGTAAAGAATATGCCTCAGATCACATGTTTGTCATTACAGTTTTTGTCACAAACAAACGTCACATGAAATGTGCTATTTTTTCCGCAAAGGTATCATATATATTATTTCTGATTCCCGCCCTAGTTTTCTTTTAAAAAGAAAAAAACGATCATTTTCTTTATATAAAAAGAACAACGATAAACTTTGAAAAAGAATGTCTGTTATCTTTCATTTGATTTTATCTTATTATGAACAAGATTTCAAACCTCTTCTGATTAAGTATTATTGTAACATTATTACTATTACGCGTTGTGTATTGAAATACAATAATTATTTTCGTCGTTTAATTGGTTACAGACACTAAATTTAAAATAGAAAGGCAGTTTGAGGACATTTTTTTACAGTTTTAAAAGATCGCGATGAAACGAGGAAAGATTAAAGCGCCAAATTGTGCTCGTTTATAATAAGTGTCGGTCGGGGGGTTCCCAGCTAAGACATATATAGTCCTCGTCTGCCAAGTTTCCGCTTATTTGCTCATAGTTATTTAGCCCGCTCGTACAAACGATAATTATCATTCCGGTTTAATTGGTTCGCGGCAAAATGGGAAAAAAATGTTCGACAACCCTTATATTGGGGTTACTGGTAACTTTTTCAGCAGCTGCTCCGCACAACACTTTACAAGGTATGGGTAATATTTATAAAAAGTTTTAAAATTATCATAATTTTTATTTTGCACTAATTGTATTGTTCATTTTTTGTCAACATTGATTAATAAAAATCAACATATTTTATACTAACGCGGTACAAAATTGAAAGACTAAAGATCCATGTAACAATCTTGGTTTTACAAAAATTGTCACTGCGCAACACGGTGATAGTAGCACTGCAAATTTACTATTGCATTGATCCTATTAAAACGCAAATGTTAAATATGTAAATTCACTTTTGCATTGCAGTTAAACTACGTTCTGCTTTTAGTTTGCATTATGCAATTGTTTGCCTCATTCAAATTATGTCAAATTAGCTTCCACCAATTTGCACTTAGCAGTGTAACTAACATCTCTTCTTTTTTCTTTACTGTTTCTTATATAACAAATATATTGTGCAGATAAAATTCTTAGTTAATAGCAAAAAATATGCCGAAAGCTAAAAATTTTCACTTAAATTAAAACTAAAATTGTGAACCATCGTGAAAATATCTTGATTTTAAAATACGTGTTCTTAGAGTATGTACAAAATGAATTTGAAGATCTTTTATACTATAACTAATGCGAACGCACCTGATCGCGCCTTGTGGTTCGTGTATATACTATGAGATGAATGTAAATTATAATTTATCTCGGAAATAAAAATTTCTTTTTCATATTTATATATTAAAAAAAACATTTATGGTTCTATAAATTTAATTTTATTTCAATTTTTTAATTAAAACTTTTTTGGAACAAAGACTCGAGATTAACCTTGATATTGTATTGAATATAAGACAAGATTTAGGTCTTGGTCTTGATCTAGAAAATTTTTAAAAATCTCGTCTTGGTATCGTTTTGCCTTGACCCCATTCAGAATTGCCAGGTGGCAATGTTTTGTCATTTTCGCTCGCACTAAATGTGACGCGACCGGCTTCATTTTCCCGAGAGCGCAAAAGGTGGAAAATCGAAGACGATGCCAAGATTAATCTTGTGTGACTTTTCACTAATTCAACTTCAGATGCCAAGTGAAGTCTCAATTAGGCAAGATTTACGCATTATTACTATCAGCGCGAATACGCTAAAAAATTTGTTCGTTGCTCAGCAGCGGATAGCGAGTTGCCGCCGGTGTGTCCGCGGATCGTAAGCCGGGCGGAGTGGTCGGCGCGTCCGGCGCGCTCGCGCGAGCCCCTGACCGGCTCGCCGACGCCGTACGTGGTGGTCCACCACGGGGGCTCGGCGGGCCGCTGCCGGGACGAGAGGAGCTGCGCGGCGATCGTCCGCTCCTACCAGAACTACCACATGGACACGCACGGCTGGTTCGACATCGGCTACTCCTTCGTCACCGGCGAGGACGGCAACGCGTACGAGGGCCGGGGGTGGGACCTCGTGGGGGCCCACGCGCCCGGCTACAACACCCAGAGCATCGGCGTCTGCATCATCGGCTCCTACAATGGTAATTGCCGAGCTTAAGCAATCGAGGTTGAATGCGAACTGCGAACTTCCGATTATTTACTGCCCGTTTATTCGGCGCGGTATTATTTGATATATGTCTCCCTATTGAAAAAACTTAGCTAAGAACTCGGTTAAGATCTCAGGTAAGATCTTTGATGCCAAAATCTTATCTGAAATCTGATAAAAAATCTGATCTAAAATTTTTCTTTTTTCCAAAGACTCAAAATCGTTTGACATGCATAAATACGCGATATTCAAAAAATTTATTTTTGACGGGACTTATAGAATTTCATTAGCTTTGGTATACGTATAGAAAAATTTCGGTCCGCACCTGAAAAAATTCTAAGTACCGTGAAAAATAAAATTTTTGATCAGATTTCAGATAAGATTTTGGCATCAGATCTTAGCTAAGATCTTAGCTGAGTTCTTATAGCTTATGTGTTTTCAATAGGGTTGAATACTACAGTTCATTTGAGCGCATATAGCAGTAAATTCGTGCAAACATTTTATCAAAAGCTTAAAAATGAATGAAAAACAAGTGTACAATTATAATAAAATAACTAAAACGTGCAGATTTCCTGCCGAACGAGGCCGCGCTGAGGACCCTGCGAGCGCTGATGAAGTGCGGCGTGGCGCTGGGCAAGGTGCGCCGCGGTTACGAGGTGATCGGCCACCGGCAGGCCCGCGCCACCGAGTGCCCCGGCGACTCCCTCTACAAGTACGTGCAGAGCCTGCCGAATTGGACGGCGAGCCCCACTCCGGTGTTCTCCAACCAGACCGTCAACCCCACGGTCCACCAAGTGTCGTAAATCATACTACGACGACGCGTCGACGCACCTCGCTCCAGGGCGAGAAATCATTCGACTTTGATCGTTTCGCCTCGTCAAGCTTATTTGTACCGCAGTTACAAAGAAAAGCTCGATTTGGTAACGTCGATGCGTTAATTATTTGTAGTGTCTCGTGAAAACTGGGGATATTGAACAGAATGATGTATTTTCCGCGTAAAATAGGCGGATCAATAAAACGATTTTACGAAGTTAGACCGAGCGACTACTATTTTTTTTAAAGCCTCTAATCAACGAGCGGTTCTTCCTCCTCGTAAAATGCGTCGACCCGAAGCTGCGAATGCGACAGTGCAACAAGTTGAGATGACTCGCAATAATTAATGACTCGCGTTTTTTATGCAACGAGCACATCTGTTTTGACTTAAACCTCGACTTGAACCGATAGCGAGTCTATGATAATAATCCCGTCAATTACGCATCTATATATCTACTGAATAATTCAAGAATCATCTAAGCATCTGTGACGATCGTCTCCCAAGATTTACGTGATTATCTCATATTGCTGTAGCTATACATCAATTTTGATTTTTAGGATATCAAATTACGTTTACAATGATGTAATGAGAACAATGTTTTGATAAAGTTAATAATTATCTCTCGAAAATGTATACCTCATACAATTTCAAAATTTGCTTTTGTTTACTTTTTATATTTTGAAAAAAGTTAAGATTTGAACAAGTTGATGATCTTTTATAGTTCAAAGCCCAAAGGTTCACAAAAAAGAGAAAATTACAGCAAACAATTTATTAGTCAAACTTTATTATGTAGACATGTCGACAAATAAGTACACATATACTAAATAGTTGAGTAATTAAACGATAAATTTTAAATACGTTCAATTAGTTTTGCAGCTGCAAATCTTATCGTATGTTATAATTAACAAATTTATTAAATAGAGGAAACTAAAGCATGAAATGGGAAAAAATGTACGATTTGTAGTTATACTGAAAACAGTGACACACAGCACGACGAAAACAAGAATAGGAGATGGGGAGAATGTAAAACGAAGTAGAAAACAAAATGTGATAAGCACAGCAGCTATACAGCACACATGTAGAGAAAAGAACCAATCCGAGGTTGGTGATTGGGAGGCGATGAGCTAAAACGACCCGGGGAAGTACTGGCCGCAGTTATCGACGGCTCAGCCATCGAATCGAACGTACGTTATACTTGAGCGTACATCAATTTGTCAATAGTGTCAATGTAATCCGCTTTACGGCGAATTAAGCACGCGCATTGATTATTCGCAGGAACGGGTGCTCAAGAAAAGAAATTCATATTTACCTCATTAATCATGATGATTAGCTGGTTTTTCTTGCTGTTTACTTTAATCCTAACTGTGGAGGGAAAGTCCTTGTCTGGAAATGTCGGTATGGCCACGCGAATATGATACTTTTTTAATGAACTAATACTAATTGACTAATAAATAACTGGATTGAGCAAACAGTCTGGATATTAGGCGGAAGTAATATTATTTTTAAGTGCATGTTGTTTACTAAGAGCGTGCATTTCAACGAATCTTGGTATAACGTGCGTGGTTTATAGCGAATGAAATTTTTTATGCTGCAAACATTATAAAATAAACTAGATTATTAGATTTTTTATAAATTTCCATACAATTTTTAATGATTTGCAATATATTATTCCACCTGCGAATTGAATTTACATTGACTAATAATACTTATTTGCTATAAATTTATCGATATACAGTAGTAGCGCCAACAATAATCTCGAGAACCGAGTGGGGAGCAAAGCAGCCGAAAGGTCATGTTGACGCGCTAAACACAAATCCACCAACTTACATCATTATACATCATTCCGCTTCCGACACGTGTACAAATAGAGCAATTTGTCAAGCTCGAGTGAGAGCCTTCCAGGTAATTAATGTTATTGCACTTTAAAGCAAAAAGATTAATTTGCTTAATTTACCGCAAGAAACAAGTGTTAACTTATATATTAATAAATTGAATTAAAATGCACGTCAAAGAATACGGTGTTATTTTGTAAAACAGATAAAAAAATTCTGATAAAAGCTATGGTAAATTGTACACGTTGCATGTGTTATCAATATTTATTTACAATTATTCTACCTGCTATTTTTCGAAATAAACAAATAAAATACTTTCATTAATATAACATTGAATTAGTTATTACAATTAAATAAAAAATTAATTAAAATGTAATTTAAATTTGATTTATAGCGGGCCATGGGGTAATGTGAACCTTCGGGGCATAGTGGGACCACCCCATCAAAATTAGAAACGAATTTAATGCGGTGGTCCACTATGCCCCTTTCTCCCCTATTTATAATGCAAATCAAATTTAAATTATAATCTTATTCGTTCCTCAAATAATTCGCTTTAATCCGTATAATTTAACTCAAGTCGTCGGATTTTACTAATTCTAAGTTTATTATTTATTAGGCAAAAAATGAACTTTTTAATATTGATAATACATGATTTTTTTGCAGGACTACCACATGAAAACAAAAATGTGGAGCGATATTGGATACAACTTCCTGGTGGGTGAAGACGGAAATGTCTACGAAGGACGAGGATGGGGTAAAGCTGGAGCGCACTCTACGGCTTACAATCACAAAAGTATCGGCATATGCGTTATTGGAACTTATCAGAGTAAGGAGCTTTACCTGTTTAAAAAGAAAATCAAATTAATTTATACAATCAGAGAGTAAAATAGAGATTTATTGTTGCAGATCGAATTCCAAACAACGCCGCCGTAGAAGCGATCAAAAATCTAATTTCCTACGGGGTTTCCCAAGGAAAAATTGATAGCAAGTACAATTTGTTAGGCCACCGGCAAACAATGACCACGACTTGCCCTGGAGATAAACTTTATGAACTCATTCAAACTTGGAGTAGGTGGTCTAAAAACCCTTGAAATTAGAAATAGATTTACTCTCTTGCAATTGTTATTCATGATGCAACTTATATTTTTATTAAACTAATAATGCCCACCCGCTGGTTTGCTTAAAAAGGCTGCATAAAGATCTCAGCATAGAAAACAGAATAGACTGTAATTTAAAAAAAAAACGTTATTTAAATACTGTTTATTCTAATTTTGATGCGAAGGCTCTAAAATAAATATTGTGTACTGTGTAATATTATTGTAATGTATTCATAAATTTGAAAAAATATACAATAATCTTAGTGTAAAAAAATGTCTTTTTATCTGTAATTCAATAGCAAAATTTTTTGGGTAGGATAACAAACATTTTTTTCTAAGTATCCTTTGGTGTGCGTGTTCAAAATCCTATTGAATGAAAATAATAATATATTATACTTTATTTAACAATTTAATTTTTTTTTTATTTTGTTAAAGAAGCTTTTATAAGTTAAATCGAATTATGTTAAATAAAATTTATAACTAATTGTTACAAATAATTATAGAAATTTTCCATAGAAGGAAGGATAAAGCCTGGAAAGTGCTATCTTTCTAGAATTAAGTCACTTTATTACTGAACAACATTTCAAATTTCGCGGGAATCGCCCGAAAAGCGTATGCGCGCGCAATGAGACAAATAGCGCTCCATATTTGAAAAAATAAAATATTTTTTATTCTATAAATTATACAAATACAGCCCGCCGACGTCTACTTAGCCCAAACAATTCCTTCATTTTGAAGAAATTGAGTCCAAGCTTGTCTGAAAATGTAGTTCCACTTCTAGAAGATTTAGAAAAAAAAGAGTCAAACTCCAAGATTCTATTCCTATAGCGATCATTTAAACAAATATTATATTTTAACGCTGAATATGTGATCGATTCTTCACTTATAGTATAGTTCACATAAGCTAGCGCAATCGTATAATTTCGATCATAGTCAATCGCTTCCAATCAAAGCCGAGCCGTCTGATAACTGATAATATGCTTTATTCAAGCAAAAGCTAACCTACCATCCGAGCTGCTCCGAGGGGGGCCAATCGGCCACGCTAAGCGGTCTCCGTACGTTCGTTTTAATTAGCATAACAACCAGACTTTCGTTGGAAGAAAGGCTCGATCTTCCAGAATTTTCAACTCTTTTCGGAATCTTAAAATTAAGATAAATAGAGCGGTAATCCCGAGCGTTGCGTAGTACGCTACTAACGTAAGATTTGCATTCAGATGATTGGGGCATTTGCATTTAAATATTGAATAGTCAAGTCATTCTATTCTAATTTTTCCAGATGCAAAGCGCAACGATGAGTTTGAGCCGCGTGAGCAGACTACCGGCTGTCTGCAGCAATTCTAGCAGAATGTTTTCTGCACCAAGTGGAGCAGGTAATGTATTGCATTCACTGACAAGTTATTATTCTTTAATAATTGTTACTTTCATTGACTTTTGAAGCTATTCGTTATCAAATAAATAATGAATGAAACTTTTTCAGCTTCAGCGAATACTTCTGTCGAAGAAAATGATGTATTAATACAAGATGTAAGTTTATTTTTATTATAAACTCCAACAAATTTTAAATTAAATAAATGTAAAATTTTATTTATTAGTTTGGAAGTAATGGTGTTATTCTACTGAACCGACCAAAAGCATTGAATGCCTTAAATTTGTCTATGGTACATAAAATATTTCCAGTTCTAAAAGAATGGGAATCAACAAAAAAATTAGTTATAATCAAAGGATCTGGAGACAAAGCTTTTTGTGCTGGAGGTGATGTCAAATCTATAGTTTTAGCTTTGAATCAACCAGGTGGTGACAAATTAGGAAAAGATTTCTTTAGAGAAGAATACACGTGTGTTTGCAATTACTTTTTGTGCAATTAAATTAATTTAAAAAATGAATAATTTTTTTTATATTTTTTAGATTAAATCATCTTATTGGTACTTACAAAAAACCTTATATTGCTTTAATAAATGGTATAACAATGGGAGGTGGTGTAGGATTGTCAGTTCATGGGAAGTATAGAATAGCAACGGAAAAAACATTGTTTGCTATGCCAGAAACAGCTATTGGTCTATTTCCTGATGTAGGTGGAAGCTACTTTTTACCAAGACTAAAAGGAAAACTTGGGCTGTTTTTGGGATTAACTGGACATAGACTAAAAGGCAAGGTTTTATAAAAATTGCTAAATATGCATTTAAATTGATACAAATTCATTAATCTTCCATTTTTTTGAAAGGCGTTGATGTGTCACTTGCTGGAATCGCAACTCATTATGTTCCTTCTGATAAGCTTGAGTCTTTAACTAATGAATTATTATCACAGAATTCCAACATAGATGAGGTATTAAAGGATTATTTGCCCGAAAATACTAAACAAGAATTTAGTTTGAATCCTCATATGGAAGTAATAAATAAGTGTTTTTCTGCTTCAACAGTTGAAGAAATCATTAACAGGTAACTACTATTTAAATATAAATAAAATTTTTTGTATCAATCTAATATTAATTTTACTTTACAATAGACTTGCAACAGAAAAAACAGAATGGGCAGAAAAAATAGTAGAAACTCTTAACAAAGTGTCTCCTACAGCCCTCAAAGTTACAAAAAGAGCAATTGAAAAAGGCAGTCAACAAAATTTGGCAGAATGTTTAGCTATGGAATATAGATTATCTTGTGCATGCTTACACAAAAATAGTGATTTTGCTGAAGGTATCAAAATTTCAATACATTTTATGTATTTTTCATTTCGAAATTGTTAATTATTTTAATTTTAGGAGTAAGAGCACTATTAATTGACAAAGATCAAAATCCAATTTGGAAACCGAAATCTTTAAAAGAAGTCTCTGAAGCTTTTATAGAACAAAGATTTGCACCTTTAGTGGCTCAAGATGAATTAAGGCTTTCAAAGTTGTAAATATAAAATGTTTCAAAATATGAATTTTATATTTTATATTTTTATAATATCTTGTTAAATATTTTATATAGCTGTTCGTTATTCAGAGCACATTATGTTATATTTTATCAACATTTGTATTAAAATAAAAGAGAAATTTTATGAAAATTAATCTCATTATTAAATGCATAAATTATATATTTTTAGTATCAAAACATTGTTTTTATTCATGAAAAATGAACCAAGAAAATAATGCTTGTTAAGTACCTTACAACTATTGCAGATGCACAAAAATCGTGACTGTCGTTGCTGGATAAATCTGTCATACAACTAATATGAAGTATCACTTGACTTTTTACAATAAATTGTTAATTCGTGTACTCATTCGCATATTCACTTTTTCATAATAATAATAAATATAAAAAAAGTTGAATAAAAAAGTTACTTTCTCACATAGATATGAAATAGCTCAGAATAATTAAAAAGTACAAAAGATAGTTTACCTATCTTTGGAATAATTTGTTAAATGAGTCAATTATAATAAAAATCATAAATTCAATTTAGCTATTATTTAAAACATCACAACAATAATTTTGACTATAAGCAACAAAATATCAACAGCTTTGGGTAATAACCCAATAAGCGAAATTTATTGTTACTTGTTGAAATAGTTGCAATAATCTTATATTTGAATACTCAAGCGTATTAAACATTTAAAATTATTTTTGCATGTTTAATTTATGAAATAAAAACAAAATTCCAAGAATTGATTACAAATACATACGTTTGAAAATATTTCATTTTTGTTAAAGGTATTAAATGGTAGACTAAAAATTTGTAAACACTTTAAAACAATCTTATTCATAGTATAAAGAAATAAGTTGTAAAGTTGTCTGAACTTCTTAAATAATTACTTTATTAGCGATTTCATTATCAAAATGTTTCAACCACTCCTCAGTATGTCACTGTATTTACTAAAGTAGACTTTAGAGAATAAAAATTTGAAAGAATTCTATAGAATTCATTTTCATCATTATAGAGATGCATGTCGGCTTTTAGCGGCCTTAATACCACAGGAATCAACCTTACAGCTACAACTAATCATCATCATACACAATGTTCCTGCTTTGTGTTTTGAATGCACTGAAACCCTCACCTATTATTTATTTAAAATTTTTGAAATAATTAAATTCATCCTGTTGTACTAATGCCAATATGCAGAATGAACCAGAGTTTAGAAATTATGAGTAACTGGGGAGTTGAGATGTTTAATTTTTAATTGGGTTTGTTCAGTCAATGTACTGTGCAAGCCAGCGAAAACCTTCACCATATCCTTGCCTCTTCAGTACTGAGCACATAAACAGTTCCAATGGGCGGCCTGGAATATCACTGCGCGGAATCTTACCCTAAAAAATAAACGATTCATTGTATTCAAATGAAATTTAAATAAGCTATATGCAAAGTTATTTAAGTTTCTGTTACCTTGCCAGTCGTTTGTCCAAAAAGATTGAAGAAATTCCTTAATTCATCTTCAGATGCTGCACCAGGCTTATCAATTTTATTGCCAAGAACAAGCACTGGACATGCACTCAATTGCTCATCAGTTAAAAGTGCATCCAATTCTGCTCTAGACTCTGGTAACCTTGATCTATCACTTGCATCCACCAAAAACACTATAGCGTCTACAGCTGGAAAGTAATCTTTCCAGACTCTTCTTGCTATTGTAACAAAAAAAGGAATAAATCTTATTAGGAATCAACAGCTGTTAATGATTAATCCTGAATCAATACATACCTTGAGTATGACCACCAAGATCAAAGGTGGTAAACCTCATGTTACCAATAGATAACTCTTCCGATGCTAAAACAAAGAAAAGTCAATTTAGAAAAATATATTTATTTTAGTAGTAATAAATTTATATAGTATTGTGCTTTATTTGCAATAATCGTTTTCCATTGACTCTTTTTTATTAATTTTCTGAAAATTGCCAGTTGTGTCAGAAAGTAACTGATTCATAATAAACTACAATACATAACAATGAATAAAACCAATATACTTTTTAACAAATTTTCAGTATTTAGTATTTTTAATTTGACAAAAATTTTTGAGAATGTTATACTGAATAACATAAATTGGTGATATTGATACAATACAAATTTGAAAAAAAAAAAAAAATTATTAGTAAAAAAGATAGTTACTTGGATGCAGTGTGGGTACATGTTGTGCGAGTCGATCATCTTTAAGCATGTGTAGTAACGTTGTTTTACCAGCATTGTCTAGTCCAAGAAACAATAACTTTCCACTTTTCTTCCATAATCCTAAAAAAACAATAATATTTTAAATTTCCTCATAACCTGCAGGAACTTCTACAGGTACTAGTAAATTCTCAATAATAATCGTTGCTTTTATTAGTGAATGACGATCAAAATCGGGTAAGCCAAGAATAGCGAACCTTGCACCACATTCAGGTACTCTGTAGGTTGAAGACCTACAGAATTTGTACAATTGACAGAACTAGGTAATGCCAAGATAGTCACTTATATTTAAAAAATAAAGATTTAAAAGTCTTGTTTTTCATTACAGAAAAATTAAAAAATAAGATAGAGGAAAGAAAAGTTTGTACAATCTTTCTGAGATTGTAAAAATAAATATTTAACTCGTGCATCGATCATGTTTTTTTTACTTCAATTAAATATTTAAAGTCAGTATTTCAATCAGATATGTTCTTTCCAGACAAATAAATGTTTTTTTAATTAAATTTCCCTTGCAGATGTTCATTCGCTTTAAAAAGAAAGACAAATAAAAAAAAAAAGAAGTGAAGAAAAGTAACAGCTTTTTCACGAACGTGAAGATACAACAATTTGGCGCGCAGATGAGCTGAATCAACGCGTGATGATCACGCAGCGTAAATCGCGGAGCAAGTATCCGGTGGTCGTGCCAACACGCGAGCAAAAGTCAAGGTAGACTCACCAAGGTAACCCAGAACTCCGGTGAACCAGTCCCAAATAAACATGTTCCAGGTTGGGCTGCGCTTGCGCTTCCGTTTCCTCGTGTGTATACCCGCTGGCGACGGCTCGATCTGCCGAGTTGTTTGCTGCTGTGCCCTGCTCCCCGATGACTCTGCAACAAAAGACACGTCGTCGTAGTCGCTTGTCCCGCTTTATTGCCAGAGCGCGCGGGACGGAGACAGCGCGAGTGGAGACGGCAGGAAATCTCGGGTTGTTTTAATACTATCGGATCGGATCTGACGCTATTTAGTAGCAGCTAGCTGTGCGAGCCATGAGCAGCGTCATGTATTTTTTTTTTAATGAGTACCCTACATCAAGAGTAGGGAATCCGTGGTCAATCAAATAGCCTTGCCAAATTTGTAGTAGCAGTTAAACAAACAGCTGTTTGCCTTCTTGCTGAGAGAAAAAAAAATAGAATTAGAAGCGCAGAGTCCAATATAATAGATACCTATACACTCGTAAAAGACTAGCTCGATTTCGGAGCCAGTTGTGCACTGCTGGCACTAAGTGGTATTATACTCTTGCGCTCACGACGTATTAGTGTAGGACTGAATCTACTCTAATCTCCTCAAGACTCCTTCATTACATTGATTATTAGTCGATGGTGACGATAACACGATCGCACTATGTGTTCAGGCCACGGTGTTTCGAAGTTGCTCTAAGAGCGATATTAAACGAGCACTCAAGTCGCGCAGCGACGGAAATATTTTGGATGTTTTCACTGGAGTGAGCGAATATTATTTTCTTTTTTTAACAGCATCAACGGCACTTTCGAGCAACTCGTGGACGTCACACGTATGCTTAACACGTTTTACGAAGAATCGCGCTATAGCTAGCAAGACAAGTGGCCCCTTCTCTCTTGCATTATAGCCCCTCTCTGCCACTATTCCCGTAAATTCACCGAGGCATTAATGCCACTGGCCAAATGCTGGAAACTGCTCGATTGGAAATCATCTTTTCTCTGCACGTTTTAAACGCCCTGTCATTGTTTGCACAGATAAAATAAAGGAGCAGCTCGCAGTCTAGTCTAGCACAGATCCTTCTAATGCTGTGGGACATCGACGCGAGCTCTGCTGCTGCACGTCTGATATATGTCAGATCCTAACCTCATTAACGATCACTCGCATAGCAAGAGTAAATGCTGAGTAAATACCTAGTGATGCGAGGGAAACAGGTGGAAAGCGGAGGAATTATTCGACGCACGAAGCACCGTTCACCGCAGCAGGAAAAAAATTGCAGCCACGTCTGTGGAGCGCGGGCACATCGAAGGGCCGCGCGGATGCCGTTCCGCGGACGCGGAAGTACCAAGTGCCTGAGGCAATAAGGACAACGTACCGTGATGGATTGAGGGCGGCGGGCGCTGAGGGTCCACGGGGGGGAAAAGCGCGAAAAAGCTCGATCCTCCTTCCTCCGCGGGGCTGCTACGAGACGCGCTATCTCCCAAAGTCCCCCACACTCACACACACACACACACTACTGTACGGGAGTGCGCGCCTTCGTTGGCAAATGGCAATGAACACTGCGCGGGCTCGCGGGAGTCGCGCTTGCTCTACCTACCTATACATATATTCCAACAGTCTAATTATACTGCTGCTATATACTGCTGCTGACGTATACTTCCGCCGGCCATATATGTGCCAAGGCGACGCGTCATTGTGACGTTCAACCGCCAAATTCAAATAATTATATTCGTTATGTTTATTTCAACTTTTAACAAAGATTATTATTCAATCTTCACATAATCACATACACTATCTCTGTTTCTAGTTTTTATATTAATTTTCAGTATAATTCTAGAATCTGCGAGTACTTTGTATCAGTATTCATTATCTTAAAAATATCACGCCAAACACATATTATTTTTTTTTAATTTGTACATCATGGTACATTGATACATTTATTTGCCAAAAGATTTATTTTAGGTTATAATAAGTTATTTAGTGCGGGCGCCGTTCGGAGCGGCACTGCGCGGGCTGCGGCAGATGCTGCGACCGCCTTAATTTTTCCGGAAGATTGTTAGGTTAGCATAATACCGACTCGTTGTTGACATCTACGAGGCGGAAAATGTATTCTATTTGTAAAACTACCCACCCCGCTACGGGGGTGGAACATGCAATAACTTGTCATTTTTTTAATCGAGCCGAAAAATCTCTCGTTGTTGCTGGTGCCAATGTTATTCGTGTTTTTCGACTAATCCCAGACGTTGATCCGACCAAGAAAGAAAAATTTTCAGGTATTTCGGATATCTAAGTTTTTCACGTATAAATATTCTTTTTTGTATTTCTTATACAAAAATTCATTATAGCTTTAGCGAATGTTATAAATTTATAGACTTTATTTTATAACTTGCAGAATCCCGCCCTCCAAAAATGAGGCTTGAATGCCTTGCTCAATACACATTACACGGAAATATTATGTCAATGCAAGCTGTTCAACTCATCGGTTCTTCAAGGGATTCTCTTTTGATTAGTTTCAGAGAAGCTAAACTATCAGTTGTAGAATATGACCCGGAAATTCATAGTCTTAGAACTGTTTCCTTACATTACTTTGAAGAAGAGGAAATTAAGGTATTTCTAATCAGAGTAGTATTTACAAAAATTTACAACATCGATTATATTGCAGAAATGTTTATAATTTTTTTATCCATTTCACAAAATAGGATGGATGGACAAATCATCATCATGTACCTATTGTAAGGGTGGATCCTGAAGGACGATGTGCTGTGATGTTAATTTATGGAAAGAAATTAGTAGTTTTACCTTTTCGGAAAGATCCAATTTTAGATGAAGGAGATTTATTAGAAAACACAAAATCTAGCAAAACACCAATATTATCGTCGTATATGATTGTGTTAAAAACATTGGAGGAGAAAATGGATAACATAATTGACTTACAATTCTTACATGGATATTATGAACCAACTTTATTAATTCTTTATGAACCAGTGAGAACATTCCCTGGGTAAAATAATTTTTATAATAATAAAATACTTTAACTAGTGAAAATAGATATATTTAAATGTTTTTTGTGTTTTTATTTTTTAGACGTATTGCTGTGCGACAAGATACCTGTGCAATGGTTGCTATATCATTAAATATTCAACAAAAAGTACATCCTATAATTTGGTCTGTCTCAAATTTACCATTTGACTGCTGTCAGGCAGTACCAGTGAAAAAACCTCTTGGAGGAACATTAATAATGGCTATTAATTCTTTAATTTATTTAAATCAAAGTATTCCACCTTATGGTGTATCTTTAAATAGCTTAACTGATAATTGTACAAATTTTCCACTCAGTAAGAAATACTTTTAACTTTTTATGTTTAAATTTTTACATGATATTTATAAATCTGTTGTATATTTCAGAACCTCAAGAAGGTGTTAAAATAAGTTTAGAAAGCTCTCAAGTAGCATTTATTTCACCAGACAGATTAGTAATATCTCTAAAAACTGGAGAACTTTATGTTTTGTCACTTTTTGCTGATAGTATGAGATCAGTGCGTGGTTTTCATTTCGATAAGGCTGCTGCTAGTGTATTGACGTCTTGTGTATGTTCTATGAAGTTATATAGTTTAATTTACTTTCAACTTTTACTAATAAAAATATTTTCCATAGGTATGTATGTGTGAAGATAATTATTTATTTCTTGGATCCCGGCTTGGCAATTCTCTGTTGTTAAGATTTATTGAAAAGGAAACAGAAAGGATAAGTGATGTTTCTATATTTGAAAAGAATTTAAATAGTAATAGTGAAGAACCACCTGTTAAAAAAGTAAAGCAAGATTTTTTAGAAGATTGGATGGCATCAGATGTATTAGATATCAAAGACCCAGAAGAATTAGAAGTATACGGAAATGAAACACAAGCTTCTATACAAATTACATCTTACATATTTGAGGTATGTATTTATTTAGAAGAAAGAAAACATAATACATACTAATATTAGAATAAATATAATTTGAAATTGATCTATGCTTTGATTCCTATTTTATATTTTTATATTATTTTTATTAGGTATGTGACAGTTTATTAAATATTGGACCTTGTGGAAATATTTCTATGGGTGAACCTGCATTTTTGTCAGAAGAATTTTTAAACAATACAGATCCAGATGTAGAATTAGTTACTACTTCTGGTTATGGCAAAAACGGAGCTCTTTGTGTCCTTCAAAGAACTATTCGACCTCAAGTAATACTAAATATCCATATAAACTAATTTTCAGAAATAAATTACATCAAGATATTTAAATTACATTTTTCGTGTCTAGGTCATAACTACTTTTGATTTACCTGGTTATGAAAACATTTGGACTGTTATCGATGCCACAGTTGGTGAAAATCGAGGAAGGGCTGATACCGAAGCAACTCATGGATTTTTAATATTAACTCAAGACGATTCAACCATGGTAAGAATTATAAAATTATACTTTTAACTTAAATGTTAATAAGAAATTAAAAGTAAGACAATTTATTTTTTTTAGGTTCTTCAAACAGGTCAAGAAATTAATGAAATTGTAGATCAAAGTGGATTTAGCACTCAAGGCACTACAATATTTGCAGGAAATCTTGGCTCTAATAGATATATTATTCAAGTAACTCACACAGGTGTTAGACTCTTACAAGGTTTAGACCAAGTAAGCATGCTTATACATTCATTAATATTAGGAAATAAAGTTTCATAAAAGAGACTTTATAAATATTTAAATTTTAGATTCAACATATGCCAATGGATTTAGGATGTCCTATTGTACACGCTAGCTGTGCAGATCCTTATGTAACATTGCTTTCTGAAGATGGTCAAGTGATACTTTTGACATTAAAAGAAGGAAGAGGAACAGCCCGTTTGCATGCTCAAGCTGTTAATTTATTATTTGTAAGTAAATTCAAAAGTAATTATAACTATTTTCTAATGTGTAAATAAGTCTCTTCTTTCTTATTATTCAGCGCCCACAAATAGAAGCAGTGTGCGCTTACAGAGATGTCAGTGGGCTGTTTACAACCATTTTACATGAAGATATTGAAGACGAAGAAAACGACAATGACAGCTCAGATGAGCCACAAATAATTGAAACTGTAGATAATGAAGATGAATTACTTTACGGGGATGCAACCACTTTTCAAATGCCAGCTCCACCTGTAATAAAACCTCAAGAAAATCTTACAAAGAAACCGCCATGGTTAGTTTTTAGTATATGACCTTGTTAAAAAGAACTGTATGTTAATAACAAAATGTGAAAAATCTGCATCTTATAATAATGAAAAAATTTTTTATTTTTAGGTGGCAACAGTATTTACAAGAAATAAAACCTACATACTGGTTATTCATTTATAGAGATAATGGAACTTTAGAAGTTTATTCATTACCAGAATTACGATTGTCATATTTAATAAGAAATTTTGGTTTTGGGCAAAATGTATTACACGATAGCATGGAGTTCACAACTGTTCAAAATTCTTCATCTACTGAACCTGTTAGTCCAGATGTACAGGTAATTTTATCTGCAAAATAATTATGTAGTCTACATCTTTGTTATTTAAGAAATATTGTTTTGATTTTTCTTTGTTATTTAATTATACTCATTTTATTGCAGGTTCGTGAAATTGCAGTAGTAGCTCTGGGACATCATGGAAATAGACCAATGCTTTTAGTTCGTTTAGATAGTGAACTACAAATTTACCAAGTATATCGATACCCAAAAGGCTATTTGAAGTTAAGATTTAAAAAACTGAACCATAATTTTATAGTGGGCTTTCAAAGGTATTACAGTGTTTTAAAAAATATTAAATTAAGTTGTTTACGTACTAGCTTTTATTTTTTCAACTGAAACAGAGTAGGACCAAAAGAAGAAGATATGCCAAGAATCAGTGAGACTCGTTTGTGCATGATACGCTACTTTAGCAATATTGCTGGTTACAATGGTGTTTTCATTGGTGGTGACTACCCTCATTGGATATTCTTGACTGGAAGAGGAGAATTGAGAGCTCATCCTATGAATATTGATGGTCCTGTAAAAGCATTTGCACCATTCAATAATGTTAATTGCCCTCAAGGTTTCTTATACTTTAATAGAAAGGTATCATGAAATTATTTCTACAGTAATTCAATATTTTTCGTTTAATAGCTTTTATTTAAGTTTTATTTATTTTACAAATAGGATGAACTGAGGATATGTGTTTTACCAACACATTTATCTTATGATGCACCTTGGCCAGTAAGAAAAGTACCTTTGCGTTGCACACCTCATTTTGTAACTTACCATCTTGAAAGTAAAACTTACTGTGTTGTAACAAGTACATCTGAACCACTTAAGAGTTATTACAGGTTTAATGGAGAAGATAAAGTATGTTTTTTGTATTTTTTATTATGCCACCTTGTTCATCTACAATTTTACAAATACATATGGATTTTTAGGAATTCACAGAAGAAGAAAGAAATGAAAGATTTCTGTATCCCAATCAAGAACAATTCAGTATAGTGTTATTTTCGCCTGTATCTTGGGACACAATTCCAAATACAAAAATTGATTTAGACCAGTGGGAGCACGTGACTTGTTTAAAAAATGTTTCTTTAGCATATGAAGGAACCAGATCGGGTTTAAAAGGCTATATTGTTATTGGAACTAATTATAATTATGGAGAGGACATAACCAGTAGAGGCAGGGTAATACATTATTGCCTTATTCAATTATCTATGTCATATAAATAAATTAAGATGTAATTATTTAATATCTTTTTAGATTTTTATATTTGACATTATTGAAGTCGTGCCAGAACCAGGCCAACCACTTACTAAAAATAGGTTTAAACAAATTTATGCTAAAGAGCAAAAAGGACCAGTCACTGCTATAACTCAAGTATCTGGATTTTTAGTTTCAGCCATTGGTCAGAAGGTATACCGTTAACTTTTAATGAATGCTTTCATTTTTATTTATAAACTAATGTGTACTTAATAATATGTAGACCTTATTGTTTTAACAAGAATCCATTTTTTTTTTTAGATTTACATTTGGCAATTAAAAGATAATGATTTGGTAGGTGTTGCATTTATAGATACTCAAATTTATGTTTGTCAGATGCTTAGTATTAAGAGTTTGATTCTGGTGGCTGATGTTTATAAGTCTGTAAGTTTATTAAGATTTCAACAAGAGTATAAAACTCTATCTCTCGTTAGTAGGGTAAGTCCAATGCAAATGAAAGATAATACACTAAAATGTTACATATTTTTATTTTAAATATACAAAATAATTGCAGGATTTTAGAACAACAGAGATATATGCAATTGAATATTTTATTCAAAATAATGAATTAGGTTTTATAGTAGCAGACGGCGAAAGTAATATTGCAATATTTTCTTATCAACCGGAATCGTCCCAAAGCCTTGGAGGGCAAAAGCTAATTAGAAAAGCCGATATACATTTAGGGCAAAAAATTAATACATTTTACCGAATAAAATGTAGAACGACTGATTCAGCTAATCCGAGTAAACTCTTTTCTGGTGCTGATAAAAGACACGTCACAATGTATGGTAAGCAATCTTATAATCATTTGAATATTATTATAGTTTGTTTTCATTGGCTAAACTTGAGTTACACAGCCACATATCAAGGTTAAATTATTTTAATAAAATTAACTTGCGTTATGGATGCTACTAAATAATTTATTTAATTATTATGTATTAAAATTTTAGCTACTTTGGATGGCAGTCTTGGCTACATTCTTCCAGTACCTGAAAAAACATATCGGCGATTACTTATGTTGCAAAATGTCTTGGTTAGTCACATCTATCACATAGGAGGATTAAATCCTAAAGCTTACAGGTAAATTTATATGACTTTATATTTTTTTCGGCCTAGTGGGTCGGAAGTACCAATTTCCCTCCCGACGCCCGTCGGGAAGGTCGTATTTCCGCCCTCGCTAGACCGCAAAATAATACGCAACCTGGGAGGTAAAAAAGAATACCTCAAATCGCATGTTTATCATCTTCACCTTCGGCTCGGGTGATTATTTGTGTGTGATCTGGGATTATTCTTATTTTGTCTCCCTTGGTGTATAATTAACTATCGGACATGCCTCAGGCTTATTTGTTTACAAAATTATAAAATGCATATTATGTCAATTTCCAGAACATACAAAAGTTCCGTAAGAATGCAAGGTAATCCTGCAAGAGGAATAATTGATGGAGATTTAGTAAGCAAGTACCTTGATTTACCTGTAAATGAAAAAATTGAAATTGCTAAAAAAATAGGAACTGGTTCACAAGAAGTTATGGATGATATGCATGAGATATTTAAGCAAACTTCGCATTTTTAACTAATCTAGAATTAGATAGTGACACTTAATTTTGTATATAATTTTTGAATGTACATTGATAAAATAAGTATAAGTAAATCATGCGATTTTTACATAAATGAAATGATTATTTTATTTTCAAATTTGTCCTTCTTAATTAATAGCTATACATAAATATATAATGTCCGTTAAAATTATCTTATATTATTAATATTCTTTTGTTTAACAGTATTTGATTGTTCTTAATAATAACCTAAATTTCAAATAATTAAATTACAAAGTAAATAAAAATGCAATATCGTGGAAATTCAAGTGGATCTGAAAAAACTAAAGTACAAGGTAACATACATTTACATAATACATAAAATTTTGGAAAGGGGGGCTTTATTAAAACGTAGTGAAGTTTCATTGCTATAGTGATATTGATAAAGCATTCACACAACTTGTATAAAAGTAAACACTTTGAAGCTTACATTTTCAATCATAGTACTATAAAAAGTAATTAATTTTACTTAAATTATTTATTTATTTATTTTTAAATATAATTAATTTTTTGATAGTGGAATCTACACAATTGCAGAAAAGGCTTATTGAAGCTTTTGATGTATTTGATAATGCACAAAGTCATCAAGTAGATGTCAGAGAATTAGGGACAATAATACGTTCTGTTGGTAATAATTAAATATTTAAATTTGATGAACAGTAATTAAAAAGAAAGAATATAATTAAAACAAAAATAAATTTAATACCACAGGTTGTGTAATTACTGAAGCTGAGTTACAAGAAATACAAGTAGAAGTTGAGGATGTTGAAAATAATTGTGTACCTCAAGAACGATTTGTTGAGTACATGTGTAAGGCAATAAGTGAACAAAGGTATTGAAGAAATTTAATTTCATCTCATCTTATTTATTAACAAAAAACTTAAGTTAAAAAACATTAATTTAAATTTTCGTATACATTAGATTCGTGATTTTAGTTAATTTAATTTTATACTCTATTTATGTTTAAAATAAAAATTTTAGATATAAACCAGCTGATCCAGAGGATTTGCTTAAAGCATTTCAAGTTTTAGATCCAGAAGACAGAGGCTATATTATGAGAAGTGAATTAGAAAAGGCTGTAATGGAAGTAGGAGAACCTTTTACTAAACAAGAAGTAGATGAAATGATGGCAGTTGCTTGTGATCCAAAAACTCAGAAAATCAATTATGAACATTATATCAACTTGTTGATTGTAAGTATTGCTATATATTTATTCCGCAAGGTAAAAACAGTGGTATAGGAATATATTAAATACTAATTTAATTAGGTAAAATTACCTGATGATAAAAATGTCTATACAATATATGCAAAAGAAACAATGAAAGAAGAAGAACCATTAGAAAAAATTCCTAATACTTTGAGTAAAAATAAAAAAAGTTCCAAGTAAATTTTGATTTTTAAGTAATTTGTATTTTATTAAAATAACAAAAAATCATTCATAAAAATGTACACCTAGTTTATATAAAAATATTTTTTTGTCAAAACAGTTGTGACATTTAAAAAAATTTTAATTAATAGTAATAGAGATGTTTTAGAGATATTTTATAATGAGAAAACTATAACTTTGAGAACACTGGAGGATCCCCTTTAGTTGCTAAAGCTGATGCTGCATTAATAAAATCTTCACTTTGTAGCATAATTTGATTTCTCATTAGCTAAAAGAAAGTTATGAATTCATTTTTTTTATTATATAGTAATGATGTTTATAAGAAATTTTTTTTAATATAAGATAATATTTGATTTCAGGTGGAGTAATCATGAAGATTCGTCACATTTATACTTACAATATGGTTTAATCCTTCTTCTACAGTGTGATCTCTTGAGTAATTCAAATTTAATTTAATTCCTTGTACAGCTACTGGGCTTTTAGATGCGATTTCTTTAGCTGTTTGAAGAGCTTTATCAGATAAGCTTAAATAATAATTATAAATAATTATTTTTTTTTTAATTGCAAGTTTGTATATTCAAAGCAATATTACAAACCTTTTGTGGTCATTTAAAACTTCACTTACAAAACCAGCTTGTAAGGCTTCATTTGCCAACATTTTTCTACCAGTGTAAGCAAGTTCTCTTACTAAACTCTGAGAACCAATAATTTTTGGAAACCGTTGTAAAGTTCCAACATCTGCTGCCATTCCAAAATCTACTTCTTTAATTTGAAAACATGCATCTGATGAACAGTAACGAATATCAGTAGAGCTAATCATATCTACACCTCCTCCTATGCAAAAACCGTGTACAGCTGCAATAACTGGTTTTGAACACTGAAATGTAAATATTTTTATAATCTTAATTATTAAAATTGTATATAGAAATTCTGATAACATATAGTTTGTAATTATAATTTTCCCTAACAAATTAATGTTGCATTTCTACCTTCTCTATAGCAGTGAATGAATCTTGATACTGTTTAATTATTTTTTCTAATAGTTTACATCTCCTGGCAACATCAGGTATCTCACCAAAATCTTGAAATAATTTCATTGCATCCATCAAGTCTATTCCTGAAATTACAGAGAAGAAAATTATATATATAATGTTATATCCCAATTAGTCTATATAATTAATCAATTTATAATACCTGCAGAAAATATTTTTCCAGCTCCTGACAGTATTATTACTCTACAGTCACTATTATTGTCAAGTTCATCGAAACATTCTCTAATTTCTCTAAAAATTGTTAAAAAAAATGAAATTTTATGCACTATTTATTGTATTAATTATTAATTATATTAATTCTTATTGTATACATACAACCACATTTTGTGATTTATAGCATTTAATTTTTCTGGTCTATTCAGCTGCACATGAAATACAGATGGCGATGGCTCAGAAACAGCCAAAGTATTATAATTTTTGTTTTCCATTGCTAATGTTGCTTTACCAAGTATATTGTGTGCTCCTTTTTTAAACAAAACAAATGGTCAATGATATTAACACAGTGTATATTGTCAACAGGCTATAATATACATATATAATCTTTTACTACTATTAACCCATTTAAGCACTTATAATCTCCTGACCTTCCAATTTTCATTTAAATTTTATAACGCTATATGTTGACCCGTCGCTAAAAGGCGCAGGAAGCGCACTCTGAGCGTCAAATTGCATCTAATAAACAATCAGCCTAGGATAGCGTGTAGCTATATTTGTATTTTGTTCGCTAATACTGCCGCTATGTATATATGTTTATCATTGAGTAGAAAACGATCCAAAGAAGATAAATGAGTTAAAGCAGTATGAAAAGACAATTTTGTAATTATAATGTATTAAAAGCAATACTAATTATTTTCTTACCTCTACTACCAACAACTCTGAGTTTTGTGAAAATATTGATCATGACTTTGTAAAAAAATCAACTTAAAAAGTATTAAACAAAAGGCTCGGTTTATTGTTACTGTTTAATGATCTGACTTCCAGCATCAGCCAGTAAATCTATCGTTGTATAAAGTGAAAGAAAAAGCGTCGTATGTATGCGTAGCGTATTATTTATACATACATATCATATGCATCCACGCAAGTCATGCTTGGCGAACAAATTCGCAAAGTTATAATAACAGATAATACCATCTCACTCCAGCTGTTATATGAATGCATGCACGTGTAAGAGATGCAAAATGTCTCACTCTATATATACTGTATGTATACACTTGCTGAAAATCTCTTTATCTCAAGTCCAAAGTTTATATTAGTATTAAAAATATCTTACCGGGATTCTTAACAAGACTAAATGTAAAACACAAAATAATGATTAACAAATTAGGTATAAGTTTTCCGCTTCGATAATACTATGTTGCATCAAATCTGCACTGTATAATATTATAATTTTTATAATTTTATTATAAATAAATATGTAGGTATATCAACGACTGAATTTTAAATTATATAACTTTTGGGCAAAATTAAATATAAAATAAAAAAAATTTAATGAAAAATTGAAATCGTTCTATCGTAAAAAAGTGTATATTATAACTATAAGTATGTTTTCTTCGCTACTTCGCAGTTCATGTTTGAGATCTTTTCAGTCAATCTATATTTTAACCAACATTCATGGTTTTACTTATACACACATATTTGTAGCCGTTGAGCCGTGCAAATAGAAACATTGTTGTTTGTAAATATCTTAAAATATTCTTTTATTTGAAATTTTATTATAATTGCTAATTTTTTTATTTTTAAATAAAAAGAAAATTCATTAATTTTCCTTAAAGGGAAAAAATGTTAGTCTTAATAAAAAAGAGGAGAAAAACCTTAGCAGTATAAAATTTAATTAATTTACAAAAGACCAGATTATTTTTTTATCTGAAATAACATAACATTTATGTTGAAGAAAAGATGTAGGTTAATGGATGTAAAAAATTGACGTAAGTTTACAACTTGCACTTTTTCACATTCTACTGATGATTCAATCAAAAACATTGTATTTGAATAATTTTAAATAAAAATCAGCAGTTCACTGTGTACTACAAATTCAGTTATTTGTATTGAAATAATCATGGTGTCAACAATATGCTACATTATTTTACCAGTAGTTATTATTGCTGGTGTTTTAAGAAAATGTAGAGAGTTCACATGGGGTCAGTGTAAAAATAAAGTCAGTTTAGAAGGTCGTGTTTTTATTGTAACTGGAGGCAATTCTGGAATCGGAAAAGAAACTGTAAGAGAACTTGCTAAAAGAAAAGCTACCGTTATATTGGCTTGTCGAAATTTACAATCTGCGAAGATCACTGCACAAGAAATACGAAAATGTGCACCTGAAGCTAAATTGGTAAGTTATTGTTTTCAGCATAATTGATTGAAATAAAAATAATTAAATTAAATAATTTACTTTATTCAGTTTCCTATGGAACTAGATCTGGCTTCTTTAACATCTATAAGACATTTTGCTGCTGAAGTACTATCAAATTTTCCAGAAATTCACGTATTAATCAATAATGCTGGTGTGTACGTACCATTACAAGATAAAGGTAAAGATGTAACTAAAGAGGGATTTGAAATTCACTTTGGAATCAATCATTTAGGACCATTTTTATTAACTAATTTGCTCTTAGATAGACTAAAACAATGTGCTCCAAGCAGGTATAATTAATTTAATATTACATTATATAACAAATTGTTGTAGTAAATAAGTAACAAAGTTAACATCAATTTAAAATTTCAGAGTTGTTATAGTAACATCAAAGCTGTTAGAATCAGGTGTTATTGATTTTAGTAACTTAAATGGTGAAAAAGGATTACCGATAAAAGGTCGTATGAATCCTGGTTACTGTAATTCAAAACTTGCCAATGCGTATTTTGGCACTGAACTTGCAACAAAGACTGATGGTAGTGGAGTTTGCATTTACATGGTTTGTCCTGGATTTGCTTACACAGGACTTTTCAGACATGTAAAAAGAAGCTGGTTTCACTACATTCTTTTTTCACCTATTGCATTATTGTTTCTTCGTACTGCAAATCAGGTACAATAGATTAATTTTTAAAAGTTTTATTAATAATGGATTGAGAGTGGTTAGCCAAGATATTTTAAATTTTTCTTACAATGACAAGAATTTTACATTGCTAAAACCTTGGTCAACAATAAAAATATACTGTAAAATCATTTTTTATTCAATCCAAATATTAAACTAATTCTTGAGCTGTATTTATTATTATCTCAATCTGTTAGTCTAATTAATTTATATGTAACTGTAATAAGAAAAAAATTTTTAAATACCACATATGTTAACTGTTTTAGGGAGCACAAACAGTACTTCATTGCGCAACTGATCCTGCTTTAATAAATGAAAGTGGAAATATGTACCGTGATTGTAAAATTTATGATTGTAAAAAGAAATTAGAACCAGAAATAGCTCATAAACTTTGGGAAATTAGTGCTAAATTTACAGGCCTAAAGTTTCCACATTAATTTTAAAAGTTATAATTATTATTTTGAAAAACCAAATATTCGGTTGACTAATTATGAAAGGAAATTAAAAAAAAAAATTTATTTTTAAAATAAATTTATAAGAAACAATACAATCTATTAAAAAGATAAAAATAATTAACTGTCTATTATAGTTTTATGAACATTTATTGCAGAGGCTTGTATTTGCTAAATTTTAACTTAATTTAGCAATGATAAATAGAAGCATTGTAATAGTTACGAATTTTTAGATGTGAAATGTAAAATATTGTTATAAAAGTTGTGTAAAACTTTTTTTAAAACTAGTTTCATCTGATTAAAAAATGCCAAAAGAAGTTTACCAGGTCCAATGCTCAAACTAGTATTTAAATGAATAATAGTGCCATGTAAAATATCAAAATGCTAAAAGATTAAGTAATAATAAATTAAGAATTAAATATTTTAAAAATTTAAGCATAACTGTAGAAAGAATAAATTTGGAATATAAATAAACAAAATAGTACGCATGAATTTAGAAAAGAAAAGAAATTTATAGTACCTATTTATTACTCAACGACAGTTATTTATTCAATGATGTTATTAACAATTAATTTTTATGAATTCTACAGAAATTAAATTGGGTTTAATTACTTGTATCACATATAAATAATTTACTTAATAGTATTTTTCGGTACGAGTGCGGAAGGTGATTATTTTAACACTTCGCTCGGGCGAAAAATCGTTGCACGAGCTGAATACGGGGGTGGAAAACGCCATTTTATCGGACGCTAGCGGCCGATAAGTAGGCGCTTTACGGCCTAGTGTTATAAAACCAATTTGGTGTTATTACAAATGCTTTCTTTTATAAATTACATAAACATCTTTTATTGAAATAAATAAAACTTTCCTATTAAATAATTTACCTTTAAATTGTATTACTTAATTATTCACATTAAAAATTACACCATGTACAAGTAAAAATTTTAAGAAATTAACTTTAAAATTATCTATATGTATTTCAATGTATACATTTTTACAGGCGTGGTCTCATTACTTTAAAGCTAGAAGTCTTATTTGCTAAGGCTTCAGTTCGTGCATAAACGTTTTCAGAACTTCGTCTCATAGAATCCAAATATTCTGTCGATGAAGGGTATTCTTTGGATTTTATGTTTATTTGTATCTCACATACACTTGCTATTTCATTATCTAACTAAAAAAAGTAGAATAATTAATTTTAATGAAATATAATTAGTTTTACTTAAAATATGTTTCAACTATCTTTTAATTGCAAATTAAAAAAAATAAATAATGCGTTATTTATTAGAAAATTCATATAATAACGCATTTAAAAAAATGTTTTACCATTGAATCACAGATTGGTTGACTAACAAGTTCTTTGGCAATTTCTTGAGATCCTGTTTTATTTTTAAAACTATTTGGAGTTTGCCTTTGTTCCTCCCTGAAAAGATTCTGCTGTCAGACTGGAATAATGAGAAATAAAAAAAAAAAAAATAAAAATTATATGAAAAAATAAATAAATAGAAAAGATGTTAAAGTAAAATGTGATATGATAATACATATGATTAAATAAATAAAAAGCATAAAATATTTTTGGAGCCTATTCAAAACAGTTAATAAATCTATTTTTTGAAATTAAGAATTTAAAGAAATATTAACTATCTATAATGAATACATATTTTACTGTTCTAAATTAGTTATTTAAATATTAAAAATTAAGTACCTTGTTTCCATATCACAATTAGGTGAATGTTCTTTTGGTAACTTTAAATTTGTCTCAACATCATCTTCTAAAATAATTTTTTTATCACAATCTTTATTTAAGGAATGGCTTTCTGCTACATTTTTCAAAAATGATTCTTGAACACAGTGTTTATCTTGGTTCCTCTTATATGACTCTAAACTACTTTCCTTATCAGAAACTTGATCAATGGAGGATTTAGAATCTACAACACATTTAGCAGTTTCTTGACTTACAAACACAATATCAGTATTATCTTCATTTTTAATAGAATTGCCATTAATACTCTCTTCACCATCCATCAAACTAGTACTTAGAGCCATTTCACAACTACTAATTGAGTTTGAACTTCTTTGTCTAACAGTAGTAGAAGTTTCAGCATTATCAGAATGAACCTTTGGTTTTGATACTGACATTGGCACCATTATTTCAATATTACTGTCTATTAATGCATCATTATTTGTTTCAACATTTTTATAGCTATTTTTTTCTGTACTTAAGGGATTGCTTGTTCTATCAAAAATATTCTCATTTAATGTTTCATCGCTACTTATTCTAGATACATTTGTAGGCAATGATAAGGCTCTGTCATCAATTGCGCTTTCTTCTGATTTACTTATTCTTTTTGTTTGGTCATTCAAAATTTCTGATTGCAGCACAGATTGATTCAATCCTTGATCAAGAGAAGAGCCAAGTAAAGTTTTAGTACCTTTAAAGTAACTTATGGATCTAGTAGTTCTATGAGCTTTCGCCAATAGAACATTATGAATTGGTGGTGTGAGTGGTGCATTGCTTTTATTGTTTCCTATGTCTACGTCTAGTGATGAACCTGAAAAGGTTCTTTTAGAACTATCCAATCTGAAAATAACATTTTATTATCAGTACACAAAAATATTTTGAATTTTGTAATTTTCACTAATGTGTCCTTATTTTTCTACATACGTATAATTTGGTTTGATATTAATTAAACTTGAGAGATTGGGTAATGTAGCACGTAAATCAGATGTTGGTAGGCCACAATACCATCGCAATTGTGCTATATTTTTATTTAATAGATAAACTGCGTAATGAAATTGCAATTTGTCTTTACTTCGAGCAAACAATGGGAATCTGTAACAAATATTTTTTGAAGAACTTTTAAAAAATAAAAAATTTTAAATAAATGATTCTCACTGTCTATCTGTATCTGGTAAATTTTGAGTAATGTGGTCAATGATTTTACTTCGAGATCCATAGTGAACAATAGGATATCTTGTAGGTACATTTAAAAAGTTAGCAATCATTTGCGTAGTATGTGCAACAAATCCAAGAGCAACAGCCACTTGAGTGTCATTTGATGTATCTAACTTTTCACTATCAGGTAAATGCACATCATTAATAAAAAACCTGTCATCTTGTTCCTAATGAGAATATTATAACAACAATAAAATATTTTATTCTAAAAATATTGTTAAATTAATATATTATTAAATTATTACATACATGACTAATAGGATAAATGAAGTTTAATTCTGAAATAAGTTGTTTTCTACGATAAGCAAGTCGGGTAGTGGTTTGAATGTACGATTCTCTAGAATCTGTATGAGTTTGTCTCCACTCGTTCAATCGTTCTATATCTTTGTTTAATTCTCGATAACGATTCATTAACTCAGAACCTGAAAAATATTTAAATATAAAGCATTGAAATAATTTTTATCGTTTGTAACTTTAAGCTAAATTATATCTTTTTACCATGATCTTGATTTTCTTCTACTAACTCAGAGTGACATTGACTTAATGCTCGAATTTCTCCCATTTTTCTTACTCTTTCTTGTTCTAATAATTTTGTTCTAAATTTAGCTACTTCTAAATCTTTACGTATCCTTAAAATTTCTGCTTTTTTTTCTCTATTTACAGGTTTTGGTTGCAGTAATCTATTTAGTGACGATTGTGGATACTTTGGAACTGTTATTACACTCTCACCAGATGCTATTCTTTCTCTTAAATTTTGTACAGAATCTGTTTGTTGTTTCAAAGCTTGCATTTTACTTCTTAAACTACAAAGTTTACTGACTGTGTAACTGTCCCTTACTTCAGATGCATCGATACTAAGTGAAAGAAACCTTTTAGAATCTTGGTTTTTTATAAGACAAAATCTTGGAACAAAATAACCACCATGAAGGTGAAAAATTAAGGAATTATCATGAAGAATAGTATCTAGTTTGGTTTTCAATTTTCGACCAATGTACACCAATCCACTAAATGATATGCCCCATGTAAATACTGTAACATCCGATGATACATCATCTTTTTTGACTCTTTTCCATAGTCTTAAAATAATTTCTGTAAAAATAATAAAGAATTTATTTAGATAATGTAATACATTGTATAATAAATAACTTACCACTTGCATTTGAATGACCAGTACTATGTAAAGTAGGTACTTCAAGACTTGCCCACCTAGGATTAATATTATCTATCGGTTCACTGGAATATATAGGAAATGACATAGTGGTCCTATGAATGGTATAATAGAACCAACAATTTTCTTGCTTTCCATTTGTTTTCAATTTATGTCCGATAATTTGAATCAAACTACCAAGTCGAAGCTGAAGAAATTAAATATTATTGAATTGTATCATCAATATTATCGAAGATAGGTTTTAATTTGAGAACATAGAACATATGATAAAGAAAGTATGAAAAAAGTTGAATTACCTGTTGCGTAGCAAGAGGTAGCCAAGTTTTATACCTTGGAGCAATGCGAGGTTGTAATGTGAGATCTAGCTCTGTCACGTAACACCGCTTTTCAGACTGCTCCATGATTATTGCTCATTATTTTTCACTTTGTAGCCATGGAAGAATTATTAAAACAAAATAAAAAGTATATATTTAAACAATTGTATTCGCTTCCTTTACAGTTATATATTACTTTATCGCCAATGTGTGGTTATGAATGGAATTTTTTTTAAGGTTCTCCTTGTTATATCTCTCCACATTTTAATAATAACAGTCCCAACTGAATCGTACTGATGTTTAATTTTTTAAAGTACTGTGGGCACTAATTACTGACTTTCGCAATGAGTGTGCGTGTGCCTCGTAAACGGCGTATTAACTTTTATTTTTAATCACTATTCAAACGTTATCTTCGCTGGTCAAACGGTGTTCAAACCGTAATACGTGTACAGAACAGCATACGATTCGATTAGCAACAAAAACTTTATATTGTCACGCAAGTGCAAAATGAAAAGTATGGGCTGGCCGAGCGAAAATTATGTTGACAGGTGGACAATTATACGTTGCTGCTGCAGAAGACACAATTCTGCTGACATGCGGTGGGGGTGCGCGAGAAAGAGAGAAAGAGAATGCGTGTGTTCAAGTAGAACAAGTTCGACATACCTATGCGGGTGTGTGGGTATAAAATGAAGCCGGTGTCGGTGTGTCTCATTCAGGATTTTACTTGTGGGTGGTTGTTTTTCTTTTGAAAAATGTGTACGTCCAAGAGTGGGTGGACACTGGGGATCTCCGGCATGAAGTCAGTGATGATAAGATTTAAAATTGGAATGTTATAAAGCGCTGATTAATTGATACTATATATAAAGCACTCGAAACATTATATTATTCGATAACTCCTTATGCGAATTGCGATTATGCGAATCACCGCGTCATAGTGCAACATGACCCATTTTGATTGGTTGAGGAATGCCATCGATAATATAGTCATGATAGCGCACCTATACATAGGTATCACTATTGCTCCGAAATACAAAAAACGAAATTTTTAATAAAAATCTCTAGATTTATTAAAAATTATAATAAATTATGTATGTATACTTAAATAAATAATCAGTACAATAACAATAGCTGAATCACTGCAAATTAATAATGACTAACTACTTATAATGATGGTAAATTATTTTTAAATTCTTTAAACTAGATAATCAGTAAAAGAATGATTCACTTTTTCTAATATAAAACAAAGGATAAGTTTTACAATAGGTATATTATGCGAATAACCTAAGTAAATAAGTGCAAGCGCCATTGCCCTGCATAATTTGCTATTTGGCCCTGCAAAAGTTGAGGGGGTTGGAAATGTGGATCATAAAAAAGGCACCTCAGTATTGTATCGACCGAGCAGAAAATAAATAAACTTCCCGTCGGCCGCTCGGCCGTGTGATTAATAAGTACCCTGCATTAACAATGTTGAATTACTATTTACTCGACGAATCCTGCTTCAAAAAGGGATCCGTAAGAGTACGGAGCCTTTGATGCAAGATAATACGGTCCGAGAGGGAGGTCGTCTTGCTCCGAAATACGGCGGGACAAAAATGTTTAGCGCGCCTCCGACGCGTGGACGGGCGATCGGATCGGAGCATTCGGAGCGACGCGCGTCCATTTCGTCTCTCGTCGGGTTGGGGGACGCGCCCGAGCGCTCCGCTCCGTCTTTCCCACAGCTGCGCGGGGGCTCGTGCGCCGCACAACTCCGACGTTTCGTGGCCATTTTGCTGTCCGTTGATAAGTACCGCGACGGGAGGGTCTGCATACCGACTGGTTTTCAGCGTTGCCCATCGGCTTTTGAATATTATAAAAGCTGTGGAAAATTAAAAGTCCTCGCTGGCCCGCGACGAGGAGGTAGCCGGTGAGTTTTCCGCGGTCACCGAAGTGCCCCGGCTCGGCCGGCCGGACCGCCGCACCCCGGTTGCGACGAAATGCGAGGTTAACGCGCGGCTTACAGTTATAACGCACACGTCTGCAGCCGAGTGGTCTCTCGTACTTTTCATTCGGCATTTTCTTTATGCAGCTTTCCTTTTTAAAATCCAACATTGTTTACCTCAGGACTGGACGGTGCAAGTGCGCGAAAAATTGTTCTTTACAATTTTCAATCGGTATGACTCAGTTTCCTTAGTTGTATAATAAGTACATATTGTGCTCCAAATTGTCTTATTGATATTTCGTTTTTATTCCTTTTTAATTTTTGAGTATTAAAAAAGATATCGCTGGCTACATTATCCTTATTTTGATTAAAATAAATTTGTTTAATACTAAATTAATCGCTGTGTAATGCAAAGTTCTTTTGCAAATACTGTATTAGGTAACAATATTACTAAAGTTTAATTTATATTTTTAGGTGCAATTGTTTATTTTAAAAATACTATGAGAACAACAAACTGACAATGGATGTCAAAAAAAGAGAAATAAAAATGGACGGCGAAAAAATGGAGCTGAAAATGGAGGTCGAAAGTAATATTACTGAAATATTAGAGCAAGCTAGTGAAGGACAAGAAATTATTTTGGAACCCGAAGGAGCCTGCAAAGAGGGCGAAGTTGAAGAAATTATAGAAATTATTGAGGAAATTGAAGAAGTTGAGGGTGACGACAATGAAATGCAAAATGAGGATCAAATAGAGCAGATGGAAGAAGAAATTGAACAAGAAGTGATAATAAGGGAAGAAAATGATTCAGAAAATACTAATGGAAATGAGGTGTACAATGAAATTAAAGATAATTATAGTCAAATAGTAAGTATCATAAATTTTACAAAATATATTCATGTAAATTACGAGTATGCACTTTAATGAAAGTAAAATATGAGACAATATGTAGTAATGTCTGTAATGATATTGGCACACTGAGTTTATGGTTATTCGTTACTACATTATCATACGGATACATTTTTCTCTTAAGTTAATATTAATGTGGGTACACGTAGATTTTATGTTCATGTAGAACTAGTAATTGTAGATTATTATATATTATATATGTGAAATAATTTCTTTTTATTAATACATGAAAAATACAATATTAAATTTTCAATAAATTTTCAGCAAGTTGTATATACTACTCCTGAGCAATTGTGTAAATCGGAAAAATCTAATAGTCAAATTTGTTATGATGCTTCGGCTGATTGGGAAGACGATGAATATGAACAAGAAAATGCAGAAAATGCAGAAGCTTTAGTTTCGAGTAATGAAGAAGTTGCAACGTATACAACTTATAATGACGTTGAAAATTCAGAAATAATAGACAATAATGATAGAATAGAAAACTCCAGAACGCAATCAACTTATGAACACAGTCAAAATAACAGTATAGATGGAGAAGATAGTCAACAGGAAATTGTCCAAAGTTCAGAAAACAATTTAGTTTATACAGTACTAGGATCTAAAAAGCAAGTTCGATCTATACAAGAAAATAGATCTGACTTGGAATTTGTGGAGGTACGTCAATTCCAACTTGTACTATAAATTATCACTTTCATTGTTTCTGCTTATTAGTTCTAGCTATTATCATTATACGATATTTTTAAATTTTATATTTATAAAGTACATGTTTTCTTTCATTATTTAACTGCTATAGCCGATTCTGTTTTAAAAAATGTTTTTTAATTAGTGATGTTCTAATAAATTAATCCTTTTTAATAAATATAAATCTGAAATTCTTAATACAATTTTAGGTACAAAGGTATAAAGATGATGATTTACCTGAAGAAGGGACTATTTATTATGCAGTAAACGAAGATGGTACATATGTACAAGCTGTTGAAGAAGATCAGCAGTATCAATATGCTACTGAAGAACAAATACAGCAAATGGAACAAGATAATCAAGAATGGGAGGTAGCTAATCAAAATGAGGAAGTACAAGAAGAACAGGTAATTTATAAAAAGTAATTATATTAAAAAATCTTGTAATTAATGATTATTTGACTAATTTATTGTTATTTAGCCTGAACAAGATCAAATCTATTTACATGAAGACGAAGATGGTCAATTATATTTTAAAAACGAACACGGACAGCTGCAACCAGTTTACCTTACTCCTGAAGGAAATTATGCTATAGCAGAAAATAGTGATGAACAAGACAGTCAGGAAGATATGAGTCAAATGCAAGAGGAACAAGCCGACACAGAAAACTATGTTCTTCCTGATTTAGATGTAAAACAATTTTCTTCTAAAAAGGTAAATAATAAATAATATTTTCATTAATTAGAGTAAATTTAATATTTATTTTATTTATAAAATTAAATTTAAAAAATTAATATCTATCTAATCTAATATTTTTAGCGTGTTAATGATCAGTTACAAGATGGTGATAATGATGATAATACTGTTACAATATCGTTAATAATATCTGAAGATGAGCATGGGCAGAAAAGAACTCAAGTTATTATTCCTACTCCGGCAGAATCAAAATGTGAAATTTGTAATAAAACTTTTAAAACTTCTTTGCAATTACTCAAACACAATAGGTTAAAACATGCAAGGGAAGAAGATATTACTACAAGAAATTTCCCTTGCGATCTCTGTCCTAAAAGGTATATTTTTAAAAATATCTATTAGTATTGAAAAATTACTATAAAAGTAAATAAATTGCAAAATGTTTATTTAAAAAATCTTAAAATAATGATTTTCTCATTACAGGTTTACTGACCAAAATAATTTGGCTCGTCATAGAAAAACGCATACTGAAAGTCGGCCTTTCCAGTGTTTAGAATGTCATAAATCATTTCCTACAGCCAATACTCTCAGAAAACATTTATCATTGCACAATCCAGATTCTCATCCACTACCATGCATTTACTGTGGACGGCGATTTTTAGACAAAGCTAGTCTCACAAAACATGAGCAATCACACTTAGCTGGTGAAAAGAGAACTCACGTGTGTGATATTTGTCAAAAGTGTTTCTCTAACCATACAGATTTGAATATTCATAAGAAAAATCATGATCCCGATAGGAAATTTGATTGTGAAGTTTGTGGGCGAGAGTTTAATCGACTTAATAATTTACAGCGCCATATGATGGTGCATCAACAGGTAATATATTTATACTTTAAATTAGTTAATTATATATTAAAATGAAACTTAAAATTTTTAATGTGTGTATGATTTCTGACTGAATCATAATAAGAATTTATTAATTATTTTAGCAAGGTGCAAATGAAGAAATTCTGTCTTGCAATGTTTGTGGTATTACATACAAATTTTCAAGCTCTTTAACTAGACATATGGTAACAACTCATATGAATCCTGAAAAACTTCGACAGCAAGCTGAGGAACAAAGAAGAAAGCGAGAAAATAATTATCGTCGGTATTTAGAAAATAAAAAAACCTATGAAACTCAACAACCAAAGCGCCCTTATCGACGATCTACTGGTAGATTAATGGATGACCAAGATGATGACGCTGACTAACTAATTTTCGATAGACTTCTAGTCTAAAATTACTATCAAAATTTAAAATTGATAAATCAATTTTCTAATTATTTCAATATTACAATTTAAGTGAGTACTAAAGGACTATAAAATGCGTCATTTATCAACAGAAATTCATTTTAAAATTTAGTATTCTATAGGTAATTGTATTTTTAATAATCTGCTTAAATCAATTTCTTTTATTATTTGCAAGGTCATAATGTTGTTAATTAACTGAAAATAATTTTATAAGTTGAACGAAGCAGATTATTAAACAGATATTATTCAAAGATACAATGAAGTAGGATTTTTATAATAACGAGTTTATTATTCACAAATTGTATATTCATTTTTAACAATGATTTTTGCAAAGTAAAAAGATTAATTGTATGTACAATAACGTTTGTTAATAAATAACGCTTTTTTTGTATTATTTACATAAAGTTTCCAGAGACTTATAATAAGCATATTTTATGTCATATTCCATGTCATACCAGTAATTTACAGCAATACAAGCGTGAGATTGCTGTACATGGTGAAACCACAATGAAGGCAAATAAAGAATATCACCTTTATTTACCTTAACTGTTATTTTAATTGCATTTTTGTATCTTGGGTACCTGAAAAGAAAAATTAGAATGTTTAATGAAGAAATGGCTTAATTTCTAAAAATCTACTAACATTTCATAATCAGGATTTAGTGGGTCAACAGCAATCCAGTTTATTAAATCAGCAGTATTCTTATTCCCTTCATTTGCAGAATCTTCAGAATCACAATTACTTATTGTATTAATTGGTTCGGTAATCCAGTTTCCTTGTTTTAATTCTTTGTAAATGGCAGATGGATATTTTTTATATGGAATCCATGGTAAATCTGTTGGCGGATGCAAAATAAATTCTTTTTCACCAGAAACTACGCAATATATATTTTCATATGGATCTTTATGCACTGTAAAAGCAATAAATTTATATATAAAATTTAATACAAGTAATAAGAAAATGTAGTTCTATACATTTTTTAAATAGAGAAAACAACAAAGTTATTTATATTTCTTAATTGCTAAAGATACAAACTTGAAGTTACTGCTCTCTGATCACCCATCCAAAAATTAACAGCATCTGGTTTCATGCCAAATGCTTCTGTTGCCCAAGTTATGTCACTTTCAACATCTCTCCAAAGTTCAGAAAACTCCTCAAAATTAGAATCCTGCCTTTGTATATAAAATATACTTTCACTGCAAGGATTTTCTAAAAAGTCTAAGAATGTATTCATAGTCATATGTCGTTCTTCGGGCATTATAAAAAACTCTTTGTCAGTAGTGCTGTGTAATGTTCTTTCTTTGGCAATAGCATCTGCATACCCGTTTGGCGTAACAGCTACATTTACTAATTTTTCACCAATTTTATTTCTAAAATAAGGTATACTCCACTTATTTATGGCCTTCCAATGTTTAATTCCATTTCTTATGACTACTGGTATATTTTTTGATACATAATTTCTGTAAAATGTTAAAGGAGATATACGTCCATCTAATTCAGGAACAATCTTTGGTAAATAAAGTTCTGTAATTGAATATAAATATTAAATATTTCACAAATTTTACACAATATTAATATAACATTTAAAAGAATAAATTTTTACATTTAAAAATAATCGTGAATTAAAAAATTTAATTATCAAAGTGTAAGTTTAAGTATCAAATTAAAAATTAGTTCTACATAATTTAAACAGACATAAACATTTATTTAATTTAAAATTTTGGCAAAACAAACCTTGAGACTCTTGAGATAAAATTGAAAAGGCATTTTCGATTTTGTCTTCGGTTGATTCACTCATCTTCTGCAGCTCTTATTTCTTCTGTTGAAATGTGAATATTCAAACAATCAAAACATACATAATAATATGATACGATCACACGTGGTATACAATAACGAAAAAATAATACATCGAATAATTATGTAGTGAAACAAATGTTATATCTGTTACACTTTGAAAAAGGATCATGCTTTACTTTTAATACTGAAATCTGCAATAGGCGATATATCATTATTTTCTTCAGGCTTGATCGTTCACTCTATTTACATTTTAAAAACAACTTGATTATTTTCAAATACTTATAGTTATGTATGCACTATTATAGTGGCGGCCATATTACTAGTAGCAGCCATATTGTTTTAAGGTTATATATGTTCTCATAGTAATTGGTATTTTCTAACCTATTATGAATAGAGCAGAATTACATTATTACCATGCTATATAATTTAGACTACAGATATAAAGTCGTGCAACTAATCTCAAAATTTATTTTAAAAATAATGTTGAATATTAATTTTGTTATCGTTCCTTATATTTACTCGGGAGAAGATATCATTATTATTAAAGCGTTATAATTATTTTTAAGATTGTGAATTTTTTAAAAACGAAAATGTCAAACAACATTTTAGATTTATTAAATGAGCCTCGGATGACAAAAATCTGTGCTCCTATGGTTAGATACAGCAAGTATGAACAAGAATTGTGAATAATTTACAAATAAAATACATGATTATGTGAGTTTTGTTATTAATTTTTATCTTTTTATAGACTTCAGTTTAGGACGTTGGTAAGAAAATACAACTGCGATATTTGTTTTACACCCATGATCCTTGCTGATTCTTTTGTTCAATCGTCCAAAGCTAGAGATAGTGAATTCAGTACAAACAAGAACGATAAACCTTTAATTGTACAATTTGCAGCTAAAGAAGCCAATGATTTTGTTGAAGCTGCTAATCTGGTTGCACCGTAAGCTTACAGTTATTTACAGTTATTTTTCAATGTACATTTTTATATTTTATACAAATAATTAGTAAATAATTAATACTTATGATCAATAGATATTCAAATGGTGTTGACTTGAATTGTGGTTGCCCTCAACGGTGGGCTATGAAAGATGGCTATGGTGCAGATCTTTTAACTAAACCAGATATTGTAAAAGATCTAGTCTCTCAAGTTAGAAATAGAATTTCTCAGCCATTTACAGTTTCAGTGAAAATAAGACTGCTAAAAGACATAAAAAAAACAGTTGAATTGTGTAGGAGCATTGAAAAAGCTGGTGCTTCATTTTTAACAGTGCATGCTAGGACTCCGGAAATGAGAAACGAACCTATTGATTTAGATAATTTAAAATTGGTAACTGATTGTGTACAGCTTCCAGTGATTGCAAATGGGAATGTAAGAAGTTATGATGACGCGAAAAGTTTGTACGAACAATCTAAGTGTAATGGAGTCATGGTGGCTAGCGGGCTTTTGACTAATCCTGCTCTTTTTGCTGGATTTACTAGTACTCCAGTAGAATGCATACAAAATTGGCTTGATATCACATCAAGCATTGATACTCAGTTTTTATGTATGCATCATCACCTTGTTTTTATGCTAGAAAAAGTATTAACAAAAATAGAGAAACTCATATTTAATGTATTAAATAATAGAAACGATGTTTACAGTTTTCTGGAGAAGCAGTTTAACATAACTCCAAATGTGTGTTGTGAAAAATATGAATCGACTAAATGTGAATATCCAATTATACCGAAAAGGTGTTTAAAAAAATTTAATGTAGAAGATGACTGCAGTGAAGATATAGGAAATCTTTTTATATAAAAACTTTTTTATATCTGAACATTGACAGCAATTAAACTTTTTTATAAAATGGATGATGTAAATAATGTATAAATAATGTTTTACATGAACTTTAGTGAGATGTACTTTTTTAGGTATATCAATAAAATTAAGGCTCAATATCACAATTAAATGGTTTTATTTTGAAGTGCATTAATACATTCCAATGTGTTGTTTAAAGCTTGCTTGGTTTTATCATCATTTATTTTCCGTTACATAAACTTGTTATCCATTTAAAGATACAATAATTACGGCTATTTCAACATTGTTTGAGACAAATATATTTTGGGAAAGCAGTAGATCACTGGCAATACAGAATATGTCATTTAACCTGCTCTTCAACCCTTTGCAGCACATTATCATTTTCCTTTAGTTACTTCCATTTATATTTTAACATTTAGTAGTTTCCATGTAGTTTTAATATTTAATAATTCCACATATTGCTAATATTTAATTGGTTTATATATTTTTAACATTTAATGACTTTCATATATTTTTAACAATCTTTATTACGCTTAGATGTTCAAAGTATACCATTTACTAACTTTGAAATTCTTTTTATGAAGTTTGAAGTTCCATCAATAGAATCTTTTAAATAAACATTTTTAACATCAAGGGTCACATTTATTTTTATTTAAGGGTTTTGACATTTACATGCTTCAAAGGGTTATAGTGAACAACATAACAGCTAATAATACATCACACCATTACTTAATAGTATTTGGTAAATGCAACTCATAATGCAGATTTAGTCTCTTCCACCTTTTGAACAGGAAATAAAATCAGTGCATTATTAATAGTTCTGGAATTATATCTCACTATGTCGACAAGATCAGAATAATTGTATTTGGCGCATCGACTAATCAAATTTTATTTACTTCAAGTAAAATCCCCTGGTGTTAGAACATTTATGAAAGTTTTTGAAATTTTACATTTTTATAGAACCTAAAATTTTATTCTTTTGACGTCGACTTCAATTTAAATTTAAGTTTGATTATAAATTTGCTTTGTAAAGTAAATGCAGTTTTACTTTGCTTTATTTTGAATTAGTTTAAGTTATTATTTTCACTTGATATGAAATTCAAGAAAATGATATAATTCAATCAAAATTTTTATAAAATTTTTCATAAGTGTATTGACACCAAAAGTAAAGCGCCAGTTCTCACATATATGTGACATTCTGAATGCAGATTTTGACAGATATGATTATTTGAGAAAAATAACATCTTTTTATTTGTAATTTTCAAAAGGTACAGTGTATTTTAATCGTTGAGCGAATGTGCCGAAAGGTAGACTTCCATTTATTTTCGAGGGTACTTGCAATAAAGACAGTAGTTACGGTATATTTTTTTAATTGTATCTTTTAACGGGATGGGAACTTGTATTGTTCATTAATACATATTTCTCCTCTGTTTCGTCCAGCGATATAAGCTTCGTAATGTACGATTAAACCTAGCGAGGAATCAAGTTATACACGATAAACATTTCAAACGCTTCTTTACTAGCTCCACTTCTTTGGCTTGTGGACTGTGACTGACCGTATATTATTATTACATAAATAATGTGTACTTTTATATACTTTTCTTTACTTTGTTTATCCTTATATGTAAGTTACATACATTTAAGTTACATACGTTCTCAGGCCCATTAGAGTCTCGACCCTTGATAGTTCAAATATAGCGCATGAATTTATTAATTTATTAATTTCGAAACTGTTTTTTAAATTGCAATCTATTTTATCGAATTTTCCAATGGAATTTCTAATGTTCCTTTTTAAAGAAACATTCTCAGATCCGTGTTTTTGGAAGAATTTGCTTTTCTTTTTGGTTTAATGAAATTTTTAATGAGATTCTAATGAGCATGAGCAAACTTTCCAACACTCACTCGTTACATTCACACTTATTCGCTTCAAATCTCACGTATCTCGTGACAATATTTTTATAATCTTTGTCTCGCTCCTTAAGTAAATTATTACTTACGGTATTAAAGTATAAAAAAATTTTTAATTACAGAAAATTTACATAAAAATATTCTCACATTATTTTTATAAACAATTAATAGTTACGCTTCGAATTATACAATACTTACAATAAACGATCGAACGAAGTAGTAATGCAAACTGCATTGTATGACTCACAAATAAATAATTGTCGCAAATAAACTATTTAACGCTTCTTTTTACAGACACACGTGTATTTTTCCGTATATATATTTTTTTTAAATATTCTTCGATTGACATGAATCTTATGACTTTTGTACACTTGTATAAATAATAACAGTAATACACTGAGTTCAGCCTTAGGACAGATACAACGACGGCGATTCAGAGCCTCTAAACTCCATCGAATAACCACATTTATATACACAAAAAACGGACATTTGCATCGGGCCATCAAATGTACCAACAGCGGCGAATTGAACGAGTGTGGAAACACTTTACACGAGAACGGTATCGAAAAAACAATCTCGACCGCGCGGACAAGTTCGTCCGGCTAAATTTTTATCACAGCTTCTCTTACAAAAAAAAAAGATTATAGTATACAAAAAATGAACTCGCTGTCGCCCCTTCGAACAGCGCTCAGTACGATCCCGTTGACCGATCACCCTGTTGAGGTGCATCCTGCGGTGGGCGGCGTAAAAAAAATGAAGAAACAGACCCGAGAGTTTGGTCGTCAATCACGCGTCCGCGTGTTCATTACGTCAGAGGTGCCGGATTAATCGTTTAAGTATGTCCCGCGTGTAAAGTGTTCCGAGAGTGTGTAAAGCGCGCGGTCCGCGGCGAGGTGCGCGTGTGCGCGCCCCCGCCGCTCGCATCTCCCCGTATCCTTCCCTGACGTGACGCCTCCTTGCCTTCGCACCTTGACGAGGGGGGCGGCCCAAGCGCAGGCGAGCCTGGCTAATTAATTGACTAGCATCGTTCATCTCCATCGTCGCCAGCTCCCCGCTCCGTTAGGCCTCCTCGGGCAAACTCCTTTGCCGTCGCTCCGACGGCCTCTACGTACGCGTTTTCTTTCCTTCGCCGTTCTTTTTTCTTCATTTCCTCTAAACCGACTGATGCTCTTGAGTAACTCTTTGTAATACGTTTAAGTCAGCCTTCGCGCGGAAGTCGACCGGATTTTTTCTCCGACGAAAGGCGCGGCCTTTAACCGCGTGCCTTGCTGAGCGCGCGGAACGGAAGAAAGTGGCAGAGATAGAGAAAAAGCGAGAGGGGTACTTAGCCGACATTTAAAGAGTGGTAAAATTCCCGGCGCTAATTTGCGAGGCGCGCCGCCTCGCCCTTTCGTCTTTCCTCTGCCTTGCGGCAGCCTGCTCAGCCACGCTACTGACAATTAAATAACACCCTAAAAGAACACAAAAAAGCTAATGGTTATTTTGCTTAATTACGAATTGGCACGCTGCAAGAAAAATTTCGTCAGAACCGTCTGACAGAATGTCGACGAGTCATCGATACGTGCGTATACGATGGTTTTCTCCTTCAAATCGCTGCTTATTAAAAAAGACGTGGCAAGATGTAATTTCGCCCGTCTTCACAAACTGTGCGTCTTACATGAACGAATGTCTTTTGACAGACTTGCAATTTGTTCATTTATCTGATTTATTTCTTCTGATGGAGCTTGGATTTGACGAAAGTGTTCATGCAGTATACCGATTCGTCGCTAACACTGACATCTAGTAAATCTCCCGCCTCACCCCGTGAACGATCGAGAAAAATCGGGACGTGTTACACTCATTACAGATGGACTCATTACAGGTATACATTTATAAAGTAACTCACATCTGGTTACATTTAAGGAGATTGACATCGAGCCTTGGATGCTTACATCGTTCGGGTGTTGGGAAATTCTGACTAGCGAAAAATAAGTTTGAACGGACGACTTACGCCGAGGAATGATCCGTCGCGACGAGGAGAGGGTCATAAAAGAATAAAGAAAAAAAAATAAGAAAAGCCTCGCAATCCTTACCTACGAATTTCCGTAGGTCCAGCAGACTTGATTATTCAAGTGAAACTCCAGCCAAGCGCGTAGAAGCAACGAAACAGCCGCAGCGCGTTAAGGACGTTCAAGCGTCTCTCACGATAAAATCGGAATCTAACCTTGTGACTTAAAACTTGGTATATAAAATTGAATGTGTCTGTTGCAATATTTGAAATAAAAAATATCGGATCCACCCTCTAGTTATCGAGAAAATAGCTTGTAAAATTAGGGTCATGGGGCGATGGGAAACTTTGGGGCATAGTGGGCCACCCGATTAAATGTTTCATTTGCTAAGAAACATATTTATTAACAATTTTCACTGAAAATAAAGCATTTTAAAATAATATTACATTGACGTATTACTGCATATAATTATTGTACATAGTAATACAGCAATGTAATAATGATATTCTTTCAAACTGCTTTATTTTCAATAAAACTTGTCAAGAAATGTGTTGCACAGCAAATGAAATAAATTTAATGGAGTGGCCCACTATGCCCCGAAGGTTCACATTACTCTAAGTTGTATCGAAATCCAACTCACATTACTATCTTTACAAGCTATTATCTCGTTAACTAAAGGGCGGATCCGGTATTTTTTAATTGTAACAGACGCATTAAATTATCTATACCAAGTTTTAAGTGAAAAAGTTGGATTTCGATTTCACCGTGAGAGACGCTTGGACCTCCTTAATAAACATTTAGCTCCCGCTTCGTCTGGCCCCGCTGGAAGCGCGCGTTTAAACGCCTGCACCAGAGCGCGATCGTCGGTCGACGTAAACTGGGCCGCCGTTTCGAGGTCGCGAAATGCGCGCGCGTTCGAGCGCACGCTACTGTCGAGGCCAGGGCGCACTCGTGCGCGCTATACATATTTACAAGGAGACACGGAGAAGTCAGGGTGTCGTCGCGGCAGCTCACGGGCTCGGGGGAGGCAGGAGGGAGAAGAGGGGGGGCCTATTCATCTTTGGCATCTGGGCGACGAGAGCACACCACAGGGCGATTCAGCAGCTGTCGACGGGTTCGTCGGCGGCATCGCACGAGGGCCATTGCTCCGCTTCGCGTTATGAGGGCCTTGGGTGGCCGTAAGCGAAGCTGACCACCCGTCATGGGTAGTCCGGGTGCATCAGGTTGTACATGATGGCGAAGATTGTGCAGGCGGCGTAGACGCCGAGGGCCACCCACCAGAGTAGCTGCTCGTGCAGACGCTGCTCGAAGTTCTTCAGGACGAGGAGGCCGATGGTCAGGCCGGCAAGGGCGCCCGTCAGGTGAGCGACGTACGACACCGGCAGGCCCAGCTGCTCTGCCGCGTATCTGTCGTAAATCGCGAACCCCACGTCCGCGCTCGCTGAAACAATGAGAACAGAGTTTAATTGCTGCAACTCTTTAGCCTTTTTTTTTCTTCTTCATAAAGCTGTGCTAATTGCAAGAGTCGCGAAAGACCTATGAAAATAGTGTTAATAAAAATTTCAATATTGTTGTTCTCGCAGGTTTTTAAACTTTTATTTAAATAGAATAAATGCAGGCAATATTTAAGTAAATAAATAATGGCAGTCTATGAGAGCATTCAAATAAATTAGTATTTTTCTAGTACGACTTTTGACTTTTTTCGACTTTTTTCAGTACAATGGGATCCATCCTGGATATTAATACACGTAATTGGTGTAACTAAAATCAAGTAAAGAAAGTTTCTTTGCAATTCAATGTTAAATTAGATTTTAATTTTAATTGGAAAATCGCAAATAAAGACGAAGCAGAAATTGTTTTCTTACACCTTCAGCGTATCTGTATGACAGCGCGAAGTGTCGAAAAAGCCGTAAAGTGGAGATGGCGAATTGAGAGAGTGCGGAAAAGTCCGCGCAAAAGTTGCCCATCAGTCGTTTCTTTATCTTTTAATTAAAAGTTTCGGGGAGTACCTAAATGGAACTGTCAACGAGTGGATTGATGATCATCGAAGCTCGCGTATATATGCTGACGAAAGGCTGATTTGCTTTGCTTCTTGTAAAAATAGCAACGTACCGCGCGAATTCTGAGGCATCGATCATTCCACAGTGTGGTCTATCGATTTTTTTCATTCGACGTTACGCTTTTGTCGTCGTTGCAACGCGTACTTTAGAAAAAAGCATTGCATAAAAATTTATATTTTCTTTCGGTAAATTTCGTTCCGCTAATAATTGTAGTTCATAGAGCAATCCCAATTCTTATAGACCATAAGAATCGAAGTTTTCTGAACTAATTATGACCGTCGAGTTTACAACGGACAATGGAATATATCCCACTCACAGTTTAATTAGCTTTGTAGAAGAGTTATAAAATAATTTTCAAATTAATTACGAACTGTTGGGGCAATGCTAAATTTGTAAGTAAGACGTCGACTTACCGATAATGAAGATACCAATCAGTCTAATTATTCCAAACTCCATGTTGTTGTAATTCAGGAGGACGTTGGCGAGATGAGCTGCAAGAAGAGCGTAAACCCCACCGCTTGCTCCGACTAAGTAAACGTCCGAATCGAAAACTGACGTGCCCAAGGAACCTGCAAATTAATTAAACCATACAGAAAAATATAATTTGACATTTCCTTATTATTTTTCATCGAGAACAAGAGTTATATAACAGTCATTTTTAGCCGATAAATGTTATAAGGTATAAGGTTACACTTTATCATTAAAACTTTAAAATTCTTTTAATCTGCGCACGACTCATTACTGCATTTGACGGGAGAAAGTATAATCCTCGTCAATGTTAATAGTTCATTTATATAAATGTACAATTTTGCATTTCACGAGGAAAATAAAAAGTCTGAGCGATTACAGTGCACAAAGTAGCGAGGAAGGCCGGGGAAGCTATAGTCTGCTCGAGGGTAATTTGTGGGATGAAAAATGAAGAAAAAAAGGGAAAGAGTTTTCATGCAGCTTGCAATAGGGTGAAGGAGGAACGGATTCACGGCCGACGGGAAGAGGGATGGCGCGTAAGCCGGTCAGAATAATGCTTGCTTTTATACGACCCTAGGAGCACATTTTCCATTTTCTTGTAAAAATCGCCGTAGTCTGTATTTAAAAGATAATTAAATCCGCACGAGATTGCAATCATCTTTTTAGAAGCATCCCGAATGCAACATTTCTCATTTTTGCGGCAATTCGCTGGATTAAAATCTCTTTGGCCAATTCTTTAATATTTATCAGTTACACGCAGCTCTAACCGACTGTAAAAAAATCCAAATAAAAAGTAACTTTACAACGAAGCTTTTCTACAGTCTAGCGTTTGCTCTACAGAACGTCGGGATTGTCGTTTGTTACGAATCGTTTAACAGTGAAAGGACGCGCATAGTCGCGCGTGGAAAAGGTCGTTAACTGCGCACGAAAATCAAGGAAGATGATAAAAATTCGAGCGCGCGCGGGGGGAGAGGCGAGCGGAAGAGAGGCGGCGTTATCGTGGGAAACGCCGGGGGAGACGGCGTCATTATTACAGGTCGCGCGTCCCCGAGCATTAGCGCGCGGGGAAAAGCGCCGAGGCCCGCGACTGCGGAAGCACCTGCGCGGTGAGAACGGGACGCGCGGCTTCGATTTCGGCTCGCCCACCTTCGCCGAATTCGCCGATCGCTCGCTCGCTCTTTTATCCGTTTTGGCGCGGTTGGAGGGGTCTGCGCCTCCTTTTCGCGCGACGTCACTTCCGGTTCCGGCTTTCGAGTACGTCGCGACGACGCCACTTCGCGTGCTCGAGGGGATAGCGCGCCACTCCTGTTAGATGTGTTATTAGAGCTAATTGCGCGGCTTCTTTCATCTTCGCGATCCCTTTTTGACTTGTGTCAACTCTTATTTTCTTAGAGATCCGAGAGAAGAATTTATTACTCTCTAAATCTCATTCAGTGAAATTTCACTGCTTTCCTAGTGCAGATCAGGTGAATTTTCAGAAAATTCACTGAATTAGCTTTACAGGGATACCGATTTTTTTAATTAAACCTTTTTAATTACATGATTATTTTCATTTTATTATCATGAGTGACTTATGGAATTAAATGTAAATATTGAAAATATAAAGATATCCGATTTTGTAAAATATAAAAATAAAGTAATTGGGTCTTTGCGTGAAAACATTTTTGTAATTTCGTTTTGTATGTCTGATTGAGTATTGAAAAATAAAATAAATGTGTGTATGGAAGATAAAATATGTCTACGTAGAAAAAAAATGTCTATAAGAGCTAAAATATGTCTACGCAGAA
>UXGC01000620.1:0-75621 GCA_900480045.1 Eurytoma adleriae | reverse complement strand
GCCACGGTCACGGCGACGCTCGAAAAACTGCAAGGGGGACTCGGGTTGCTTATTCTGTCTCCTTGAAAATCGATTCGCGTATGTACTTTGCTTTTAATGTAGATTAATGCCTTTATATTTTTTAAAATTCTCTAAATGATTCTTTAAAACACATGAATTTCTATTTTATTATACCTGAACTTTTAACTTATCATTTCAAACTAATGCTGTTTACTCGTAAAAAAATCTGTACAAAACCAACATGCAATAATTACCCGTAATATCATATGCACTTCACTCCACCACTAGCTCCTGTGCTCGTAAAAATAAGTGTGAATTTCGCTGGATCGTCGGAGGTGCAAATTACAGTTGGAAACCTACATTCGAGACAATCGCGGCTCGGGATCCGCCGAGTAATTCCGGTAGCGCCGGCTCGTCAGTGGGTCGCGCGCCGGGGAAAGTATATAATGCGACGGCGCGCGGCCGCGCCCGCGGCGACCGGAGTCGTCGGTATTTACACGGGGCAGAACGTGACCCGGCTGATTGCATTTGCGCGCGCGGGCTCGCGTGCGACGGCATTGTGCTGCACCTGCGGCGGCCGCGGCGCTCGTGAGCTGCAGCCGGCGTGCCGCGCGAGGCCTACTTCGAGGCCCGGGGCTTCGGGACCGGGGAGAAATGAGCCCCCGCAGACGGCAGGCGGACGACATTAGCAGGTGATCCCGGCGCTTCCGGTCGCGCCTCCTCGCGCGCTTACGGGCGGAGGGAGAGGCGTTTGTTCTTCGCTGGCTGATGAAGTAATGACTGGCATTTGGCTGCGTCGAATGTCAATTTTGGGCAGTTTCGGCTTTTTATTTGATTATATGCGCACGGAGAGGAGAGGTGATGCTATAATTTTCGTTTCTTTTTTTTCTTTCGGTGGACGGCGGGGTTGTAGCCTTGTTTGCGCATAATGGAGGAGAGGCAGTCTGAGCGGCGTGTGTACATTAAACCCGCAGACAACACTTGTATCACGTGCGCAGTTTGAGTGCTTTCGTTTTGAATTTCAAACAATTGCATTTCGAAGCAATGTCACAGTCGCGTTGAAATTCTTTTTTTAGCTTACGTACATACAATGGCTGTCCCTGATAAGTCTTCTTGCATTTTGCATCGTCGAGTAGTAGGAACAATGTCAGCAATGCGTTCTTAGAAACACACTAATTAATTGAAGTTTTTTTTAAATTTTAGATAAACATATCGCCAGTTGAAATAAAAAACGCATTTGAAAATAGAATATTTCTGGCCGAAGAGAATTTTTTCGTAAATATGAGAAATCACCATAATTTTTACGAAAAAACGCCAGATAATTATTGAAAATTTTTCTTTTACAAGATTTCCCGTAACAAACTTTTAGTATGTCACAATCATAATCTTTTCCACAATTTAAAAAAACAAAAACAAAATTTTCTCCGCATATCATCGACAATTCGATGCGGCAATTAAAATACTTCTCTCTCCTCCTCGTCATCGGTGCAGCTGAGTCAAGTCGCGCTCCTAATAATTATCCGCAATCCCGGAGCTGGCGCGCCGGCCTTTTGATTACCCGTAGACACCCAATTGAGCCGTCTCGCGCTCGAACGGCGGCAAAATTAATATTTCATTGAAAATAACCGCAGCGGCCGAGGAAACCGCGCTTGTAAATATTTACAGTCCGCCGTCGGCTCTCTCTCTCTCCCCCAATTATTTTTCCCGACGCGGCAACGCGCGAGATGATAGTTTCGCCGCGAAATTGGCCGCGCGCGGCGGGAGGGGGGCAAATGACAGCGCGGGAGGCGCCGCATAACTCCGGCCGTAATCGAGGGCCGCGATACGCGGCTCGTTTCTTTCTGCTTCCTCCTTCTTTTTTTAATCAGCGTCTAAATTATCGGCCTTGTAACGCGGCGTTTTATCGCGTAATAAAGAGACGCGATTATTAGCGACGCGCTGCTTTGTACACGCGGAGAAATGATGACCCGCTGGTTTATGTGTTCCCGCATAAATCTCGCGTTTGATATTGAATCTCTCTTTTACTGGCTTTTACACTGTTTTATCTCTCTTTTTTTCTTTGTCAAGTAAATTACTTCTTTTATTTTAAGATTTTTTAATTTACTGAAGATTACTTTTTATTTAGCACAGGAATTTTTACTACCGCGTAGGTTATGCCATTATTACGGCAAAGTGGTTTTCTTTTTCAGCGTCATATTTCTGTATTTTTTAATTTTTCAGACGAATTAAAACTAAAAAATATATTAAATTGATGGAAATGCTCACAAGTAATTTAAAGACTTCAACATTCTTTCCATTAGAAGCTCTATAAAAGTGTGTATCATGAAATAATATAATGAAGCTGTTCTCATTAACGAAAGCATAAAATGAACCTGATTTAATTATAATAAAAAGCTTGCTACTCCGCAGTATTACGCATTCCCATAAATTTCCGTGGCTTCTTGAACGATTTAAAAGTGCCGGTCATTAAAAAATCGTCGCACTCCACGTGCGCGGGAGCCATTAATACACCGGCGAAACGATAAAAAAAACGACTCTATCTAGTTTTTGCCCCGGCTCGATCCTTATCCCCTCGCAATTTCCTACGAATTTTTTTACGTCATCAGGAGTCGCCGGCGACATGCTAATTCCGGCGGACGCGATGCATAACCCCATCGCATGTAACGCCGCGTAAAAAAAAAACGTCGGCCCGCATCTGCCCGCGCATAAATCCGCGCGGCGGCCGCTGACGAATTCATTAATTGCACGACGGCGGGAGGACCAGGAGAGAGGGGAAAAAAAGGGCCGCGTAATTACCGCGTCGTAAACGGCGGCGTTTCCGCGCACGAGAGATCGCCACGCGAGATCTCGCTGAATTCCACCCTCGTTTCGTCGGGCAAGTGTACGCACCCCCTCTCCTTCGTAATTTTTTTTTATCGACGATGCATATAGTCACTCACGTGGTCGCGTTTTAGAGGAGTTAATTATTTTTTTTCTCGCTGGTCAGCGGGTTTGTATTTGCGAATTAGTCAATGAATTATGCAGAGGGTATAAGTGAAGGATGAAATTTTTTTGCGGGTGTTCGCGTGGTCGTTGAGAAATGACGGTGGTGTATAATCTTGAGTTATTTAACGGCGGCGCCAGTATCGCTCATTTTTTGCCGCATGATTTTTAATGGAGTGATAAAGCCATTCCGCGTCTCGATGTTCGCCGGCGGAGAGAGAGAGGTCTGCTCGCGAGTTCCAGAAAATTCCGTAAAATTTTTTTACAGCCTCTCTTAATTGCAATCATAATTAAAAAGTAATTAAAAGCGGGTACTGTTTTTACTAGAGGTAACAAAAAAAAAAAGAGGGAATTAATCGCATTTAGATTTCTCTGGATACGAGCGAGGGATTGAATGTAAAATAAAAGTTCCACTTAATTAAACATCGGGGGTAGGTGAAAAAAAGCACGTAAGATATGCATTTTTGCGGAATGCACGTAACAAGAGAACCGCCGCCCGGTGAAAATTGGCGCATTCTCGGCCGAGAATCTCGAGTGCACATATTAACGAACCGCGAGTGCACAGAAAGCTGGCCGAGTGTGAATAATGAGACCGCGACAAAAATTAGCTTAATTAAATTTTAAAGCTGAAATGTCCGTGGCTTTTTTTACTTTTTCGCGAAATTCCTTTCGAGCAAATAGTTCCAAACTTGTTACGTTTTAAATCCTGTAAGTTGTACAATGTTGTTACATTTAATACTAAACTCTAATCGATGAATACATTAATTCACCATTTTATCGTGTTTCTATCGGTAGTAAAATTTTATGTAACTTATAATTTACGGCAATTTAAACAGAAAAAGAAGTATACAAATATAAATATGAAAAACGCTTTAGTCTGGAAATGAAAGTAATTTATTATTAGTAATTTACTGGTAATAATTAGAGCCGGCGAAATAATAAAATTAGTATCATAATTTTAAATAAAAATTACACAGAAAAATGTCATTTTCTCATTTGCATCTCCATTTTTTAATGAAACTTGTACCAACATTTTTCAAACATTATTCTTCCCATTCTCATTATACTTCGTTCCTCTAACATTGCACTTTCACGACAATAAATATTCGTAGTATTCATTTAAAAAACCGCATTTTGCATTACGAACTCTCATAAAAAACGCGAGTACAAGAAATCTTAACGTCCAGTATATAACTCGCCAGTCGTACAGGTAGAAAATTACTCAAAAGTGCAAATCACCTACAAATAGACCGAACGACGCAGCTCGCGCGAACACAATGACAGCATAAAGCATGTAAAGCTCTTATTGTACCTGCCGCGTCGGCGGTTCGGCCGCGCCGCGTGCTTCGAATCGCGATCGCATACCCGAACTCGATGCCGCGTGTAATTCGGTCGCGTCGTTTTCATTTTTCTCCACCCTACTCCCATCGTTACCTTTCCCGATCCGCGCCGGCAAGACGAGGAGATAAGGACGCGAAGGGGGGGAGCGAGGAAGTTGCGCGAGCCGTGACGGAAACGCGCTTATAATGGGAGGTAAACGCAAGGCGGACGTTTATTTATAGACTGGTTTGTGGGTTGAAAAATTCGATGGGAGTATTTAAATCCCAGTGGAAATTAACGAGGTCTGTCTCATTTCTGCATGTGTATACTCGATTCGATAGAAATTAAAACTATAACCCTTTAGAAGTCTTACCTCTGCTATAATTGTTCCGATAATAGCTAAATCAATTTACTTAATTAAAAACTATCATAAGTTACGTAACAATCTCATCTACTACGCAAAAGAAGAAGAAAATCGAAGGAGCGTCAAAAGCTCGCCTCATAAAAAATGCATCCTCCTGCATCGCTCCAATAAAGCGCTATATCTCGACCCTCTTTAATCGCCCTCGGCGCGGCTCACCTCCCGCGCAAAGATCGTCGCGCACGTACGGCCGTAAACAGTGTCTCTCGTCGCGGCTCGCTTGCTTTCGCGTTGTCGCGCGATAAACGCAAGCCTGCATATAGCCTCCCCCCTCGGGGGGGTCTCTCCCCCGCGAAAAAAGCGGCGCGCATTACCATTTCGAACGCGCTATATCGGACGACGAGCCGTAACACGGCATCATTATCGTAGCACGCGACAAGACTTGGCGCCGCTCGTCTGCTTTCCTCCTCCGCCTCCCCCCGTCCCTCCTTTTTTTCCGCGCCGCGTTACGTATGCACGCGCGCACGTATACGCCGCGGTGTATACGTAAGCTCGCGCGCGCGTGCCTTCTACATCGCGGCGCTAAAAACGAGCGAGCGCCCCTGATGGCGTGCGACGAGCTCCCGCGGTTACACGCCGAGGCTGCCTATTGTTTTTTCGGGGGATCAGCGAGTTGCGTTGTCTAGAGGGGAGATAGGTGCTGCCTGGTTTTGCTTCGCGAAGCTCGATTTTTTTTTAATTTTCGGTGAATTTGTAAAGCGCGCCGCGCTATGGAAAATTGAATAGAGGAGCGCAATAAGCGGAATTGTTTAAGCTGTTCGCGCATTTCGCGAGCGCCTCATTTTCTCGCAGTATTCACGTTTTGTTTCGAGTCCGTCATTCCATGCAGATGAAGTTTTTTTTTCGTGGTCCATTTAAATTAGCAGACTGCAAGAGTACCTTAAATATCTCGCAAAATAGTACATCACACAATGTTTTGTTGAGATAAACTTTGCTTTCTCATTCTTTGTTAAAAAATTTCTGAAAATTAAAAAAATGTATAAAATATTTCGTTGAATTTTCCCGCGTAGAATGACGAGATATGCCATCCTGAAATGTAGTTATTTTCCATACATACTACAGCTATCAACTGCACGTGAGTTTGAAAATATGAAAATGCTTATTACTCCCATCAAATAAGCCGTCCATTCCGCCTATCGAAAAATCTGCAAGACAGAAAAGTTATATTTTCCCGCTTCCACAGTACGGGCCGTAGTAGTTTCGGTGTTCAAATAGTCATTCGCGAGATTAAAGAAATTGCAGTGTGCACTCGTCCCCCATCCACGGGATCGCTCCTCCGCTCCTTTTTTCTTCCCCGGCTCTTCATGCCAGCCTTGTTCTTCTCGCGCCGGAGCCCGCTCGGGTCGGGGGATCGGGGAAAGATAAACGTTTTAATTCGCCCGGGTACATACACGTGAGAAAAAGAGAGAGAGGAAGAACGAGTACCCAAGATTTATCGGTCCGCTCGCTCGGAATTCGTCGCTCTCCCTACTCCTTCCGAGTGTTGTGAATTATTCAAGGGCTTCACTTTTTTTTATTCCGCGGAATAATCAATTGTATGCGCAAAAAAGGGCTGCGTGCGTATTACGTGGGAAGCAGCGGCTTATCCGAACAGTTAAATAATGAGCTACCCATCGATAACAAAACCATTAGTGCTTTTGCCATAAATCCTTCTTTTTTTCAATAATATCTTGTACAAAATCAAGTGATCTCAAGTATCGAACCCACAAAAATTTCACGGGATTCAAAATTTGTAATATAACACCCGCAGGCATTGAAAATAAACTCGAAAAAAGAATCATCGCGGACAAATGAAAAAAGGAGTTATCGCTTTAAAAACGAAATTCCCGCCAGCGCGCCTCGTCATTCTCCCCTCCGGCGTTCGCCGTCGGTTTCCGTCGCGCGGGGGACACCCGCGAGGGACACAATGCGCGGCGGCTCGGCTCGGAGGCCTTACGTAAGACGAGGCGTTTGTACACGCGCGCGCGGAGACCGGCGCCCGGCGTCCTCGATATGTGTGCTGCGCACGGACACACCGGCGCAAGCGACATTAGGCCGAATGCACGGTACGCATTGTACCGCTCGAGGCCATTAATCTCGCTTGTTATACGTGTCGATAGCGGCCCTCGGATCTCGCGCCGACCGAGAGAGAGAAAAGTGTCTTGGGTATGATTTCGGTCTTTTTCTCTTCTATTGTGCCGATTTGTTTATTTTATGATAGATGGAGATTTATGTGCGCCGCAGTGATTTCAATGGAGAACAGTAAACTTCTAATTAAATTATTTCTGCGGTCAATTTTTTAAAGTATAATTTTATTATCGGATTTTTATATTGGATTATCGGAAAAATAATGAAGATTGATTTTTAAAATATTACCGAGTTGACGCGTATTCTAAAGAAAGTGAAGTAATCTGTTTATACTCGGGATTACACGATTTATAAGGATTAATCTTATGGTAAAGCTGATTACGCGATAATAACACGATGGATTTCATCGTATAGATCATATTGCAATAATTCAGCGCCCCGGACATTGTTTTCTTTACTCATCCTCTCAAACAAAACGACCAAGAATTTATGTTTATGCAATTTTTCAATTGCGTCGAGGAATTTCGCGCTCAGTCCACATTTTATGCATAAAAATTTCCTCGTTAATGCTAATGATTTCCAGTTTCACTCGAGATTCTGATGAAACGCGACGTCTTATTAGCGCGAGCTCGACGTTTTATTAAAATACCAAGTTTGACGCTGGATTTCATTCGCGCGAGAATTCATGCACCTTCTTGAGATTGCCAAATAGCGCCGGCGCAAAGCAGGTGCGAAGCATAATTCCGCGGAATTCCTCGCCGGTGCTTGAATTATTCAAGCGATCGAACCATCCGCTTAGTTATTCAAAAGCAGCATCCCGCAGGATCGAGGCCATTTTTCTAAGTAACAGCCAATCGCCGAATGAATATAAAACGCAGCGATCAAAGGTCAACGCCCTGCACGCCTGCGCTAAACAAACTCGCGAAAAGAATCGGTCGCTTCGCGGGCTGCACCGGATGCATCGATTGAGACATTACTTCAAAATTTACCCTACAAACAAAAAAACGTTTCACTCGCAGGTACACGCGACTGAATAACGCGGCTCGGCCGTTGCGCGACGGGGAGAGAAAGGTGATTCGCGCGGATTTACCGGCGCGGCTCGTATTTGCATTATCGGCACGCAATAATTGCGGCTGCGAATTTGCGCGGAATGCGCGCGAACCGCCCGAGAGGACACTGGTCTCTCTCGCCGGTTGCGCAAAGCCAAGCGACGCGCGCGCAGTCATTGTTGGCCGGCCGGTCGCGCAGCTTCTTCATTATCCGATGGGGAAACGGCGGCGGCTCGTATCTCGTTTGCGTATCTCCACCGGCGAGTCCCCGAGCGACGAAGGGATTGTGCGCTCGGCTGTCGCAATGCGCAGAGCGCACTCGCGGTAAAAGGGGATTTTTCGAATTCCACTTTGCGTAATTGCTTTTTAATGCCGGCGACAGGAGTTGATTATTTCGCGCTTGATGATCGCGCGTACGGCCGCCGCGCGCATTATCTCCTCGCCGATGAGGTGGAATATTATTTTTTAAAGGATTCCTGCCGATGCAGCTTGTAGTTTTTACGCTATTAATCAGTGGTAGTTACAGGATGACTTTGCTGCTAGGTGTAATTAAGGATTTTTTTTATGTAAAGAGTTAATGACGACACTTGTGAAACGTCTATTCGCGTTACGATCTGCAGTTTGAAATACGAGCTTGAATGACCTGGATCAAGAAACAATTAATATCCTCCACTTTGAAAAAAACGTGTTGAGGTATCTTTCGATCTTTAATTTTTCTTGTAAACCAAAATCGATAGACTGATTAAAACTGTAATCGTCGTAAATACATTGTTGTAGAAGCAGTGCGTGAATCACTTGAAGCTTGAAATAAACAACTTTATATTACTAAGCACTTCGTAATTTTTGTAAAAAAAAAAACGTTTTTTATGAAAATATTCTCTTTGCGTAAAGAAAGCAGCAACAAAATGTTAATGTAATCAAACCAACACATGCAGTGCCTGCCCTCTTCTCCACGAAAACTCCCGCACTCCGCCGCAAATTTCACGCATCATCCCGCCGTAGAAAACGGCAACGGCCGAGCGGGCCGGTCCCGCCGCCGGCTCCGGGCGCCTCCACAGGTGGCGGGCGGGTGGTCGCTGGAGCGCGCGCGCGCGCATACTTACACCTAAACACGATATACTGGGTCGAGAGGCGCCGCGGCGCGCGTACACCCGCGCGCATTCGGGTCAGGAGCGGGCGCGCTTTAGCTTATCGGTAAGGACGGGCCTTTATGGTCTTCCATTAATAATTATTAGCCTCCCCGGGCTATTAAGATTGATATTATTACCTGGCCGTACGTATACAGGCGGGGGAGGGCACCGGCCTGAGTAAGCTTTCCCGAGGTCGCCCGGGCGATATCCTGCATATTCAGCGGGACTCGGGGTGTGCGCCGGTCCGAGGCGGGCGCGCCAAATTGAAACGAGCCCGCCGCGGCGCTACCGAGCGGTGTTGACGCTGTTATGGGCCGCTGTGTACGTTGCATTATCCCCGAGGATTATGTCTTCGTTTACGTGTCCAGGAAGCGCTATTTGTGTTTTTGGTGTATAAATCTTAATTGGTTCGGGCGGTGGGGCAAAATCGTGCCCGGCGTTACTAATTATTAATGGATTTCCGTCCGTTTGGTGCAATGTTCTCACCAATCGCTTGTCCCGGTACCGTCTACGCTCCTGTTTTTTTTTAGCGAAAGAATAAGGGAACTCATACGATACGAGTTGCGAGAGGTGGTTTTTATGTAACGAATTATCTTGTTCGCGTAATTTTTTTTAGAATTAAATTACATGCACAATGAATACTTCAGCAAGGGCGAACGATTTTCCCAGAGTAGTCACGCGAGTGCCTCGGAATTCCGCGCGGCAACGGCAAAATCTGGACCGGAAGGCCGTAAAAATAAATCCCGCGGCCTGACTTTCACTCGTAAAATGGAAAACCAACTTTGAAATTAGCGTAAATAGTCGGCGGAGAACTGCAATGAAACGATTACCTAAAAATGCGCGTCGCCTTTAATTAAATTTACAATCATTGCCGAAGCGACGACTTCATTCACCGGTACCGGATAGTTTCACCACGTAAAACAACTTAGTTTAGTATAAAAAATAAAAAAAAATACATAAATAAAGTAAAGGAGCCAATATTTCCCACCTAGGGTCCTTTAAAATCGTCCTCCTGCCTTGGGTAACAACTTTTCCCAATTCGGGCGGGTTGGTTCATCCGGCGGCTACGCTGGAAAAATGTATCACGAGCTCGGAAAGGTTTAGACGCGTCGCTCCGATTTAGACGGGAAATGGACTTTCTCACGAGTCAAATCGCGCCGCGGCCGAGTAAGAGCGCGAGCCCGGCGACTTTCCCGCGATTTATGGGCATCCGATAAGGAAAGCCATTCTCTCTCTCACTCCATCTCTCGGATACAAGCAGCAGGTGATTGATCGCAAATTGCCCGTTTTGACGATCTTTATACCTTCTCTCCCCCTCGTCCCCTCTTCGTTTGTTCGTTCGCCGCGAGCGGTTGGTCCGTTTCTTTTCTGCATGCGTGTGTGATTATTTTTTTAAAACGGCGTATTATGGTAATGGGCGAGAAGTTTGTATAAAAGGCTTTATCTGATTTTGCGCGCGGTATTGGCAGAGCGCGGCATTTTTTCGCGGGTAATTAATGCCGTCGGAGAGAGCGCGCAGTTAAAAGAGCCGCGATAAAGAATGCGATATCCGATATTTCGATATAATGCGCATAGAATTTCTTTTTTTTTTTATTGGCGCTTTATTACGCGAGCACCGCGGTGGTATTACGTTCGTGGGAATTAGATTTTTTAAAAATTAAAAGTTTAGAATGGGTAATGGGTCCGCGGTTCTATAACTGAAATTTTTTTACTTAGGGAACGCGCTCCAATTCTTGATTACAAATCGATTTTCAATTCCGCGACAAAGAAAATAAAGAGTCTCCAATTCCCTTGAATGACTCACTCTGAATTCAAAACGCGCGCGTTATTAGATTCTTTATCTTCAATGTGACGCAAATAAAAGTGTAATTGGATCAGATAAAATTTTTATAAGTTTTTGTATAAAAAAAAAATTTCATTTTTTTTAACTTATAAATGCTTTTTAATCTTTATAAAATGATGTTTCGTGAAGGGTCAGTGCAAGAAATCGTTAACCAAATACTCACCACTTAAAAATTTGTGCCAGAATATTCGCTTGAAGTGAACAATTTATAAAAATATAAGCAAAATAATTAAAACTCGGTTACCGATCATTAATTATACGTCGATTATCAAAATGCAATGACCACTGAATCGACAAGTCCGCAAACTCGGTAAACTTTGAAGAATCGAGAAACCATCGTCGCCCAAGCAGTGTCCAGCCCCATGGCGGGGGGTAGCGGGGAACCTAGTCTGGAGGGGCTTCCGCAGCAGCTCGGGCAGTTCCCCGCGCGCTTGTTAGCCCCGCAATCAATTCATTACGATTTCACCTGGTCCGGTGGCGCCGCACGGCTCTCGAGTACCCGGTCCCCGCGCATTGCAAACACGCGACGTAGCCTCGGGGACGGGCCTCTCCCTCCGCCGCGCTCTTGGGGGCCGGTCATCGCCGCCGAATACCTCAGGAGGGGGCTGATAATCGAATTATCTTTTCATTGGGAATTCCATGCATTGCTGAGCCGCGCGCCGTCGCGTCTTCTCCCCCGGCCAATAATACACCTGCCGATAAGTCGCCGATCGTAATTAGGGGGCGACGTCGCGCGCCAATCGATGCCCGCGGCCGACCGACGGGCAAGGGGAGGGGGGAATAATTGATCGGCGACGCGGGGCCATCCTTCGATCGGCCGGGGGCGGTTGCGCAACTTTCGGGGACGCTTGTTGCTTTTTAATTACAGCCCGACGCGCTACTGTGCTTTTGTTCATTAAGCTTTATTATTGGATTCTTTTCCGCGCGGCGGTGCGGCTCGGGTGACGGGATATTCAGGGCACTTTTTTCAGCTCGACCGATGCGTTGGTATACCGATCATATACTTGAATTTTAAGCTTATTATTGCGCAGTTTGATGCGTTACTAAAATCTATTAGATTTGTTTTTACATTTAAGATTGACTGCTTAATTTTTCCACCTCACGTTCAATTCGAAAATAAAATATCCTCTAATTCGATACAATCTGCTTGCTTCCTATTACACATTCATATAGATATAATAGTTTTATTTTGTGGGGATATTTGTTTAAGTACCGATGGTAAATTAAATTTATTAAAGTAGATATGCGCAGACAGTGAAAACAAGCTTTTAAAAAATTGATCACGTACGTTTTTTCGCTGATAAACAGGCGAAACGCCGGATGAAAGATTCAAGGGGCGCATTAAAAATGGGCTATCAGCGATTCATGAGTATTTCATGCTCAGCTAAAAATAGAGATATCGGCGCGCGTGTCTGAATAACAAAAAAAAAATCAATGATGAAGTAGCCGCACGCGCGACAACACGTGTACATCGTCGTGGCCAGGGGGTGCTAATCGAGCTGGGCGCGGCAACGTGACGGGGATTAACGACGGAAAGCCGGCGGAAAAGCGCGCGAACACCTACTCTCCGTCCCCGAGGTGCGGGAAATAAAAGGATTTTTATTAATTTCCCCGTACCTTTTTTGCACCCCCTTTCGCCCCATCGGCGGCTTCGACTGTACCCTCCGTCGTCTCTATTTTTATCGCGGCGGATCGCGCGCGCCATGATTAATGTTACGTGAGAATCGCACGCGCCTCTGATTATTGAGGTCGCCGCGAAAAACTAACGAGCCGATGGTGGCTCGCGCGAACGACAAAAGTCGATGGCATCGATCCACCGATTGCCGGAGTCGGCGAAGCTACCCGGTAAAAAATACATAGCGCCGAGCGGCTATTATGTCCGCGCGAGCCGTGGGGGGTGGTGCTCGTCCTGCCGCGTGTGTTTGTGCTTCGGATTTCGCTGAAAAGTTCAGCAAACTCCGGCGAGCCGTTTGCAACTTGCGCCGAGCGATTAATCGATATGCATTTCGTTTGCCGGATGATTAATCGCTCTTCGAGCGACGGTGAAAAATTGATGTAGCCAGCTGGATTGCACTTCTCGTGCAATGATTTAAAAAAAAAGAGGGGGGGAGCGATCAACAGGCTCGTTTTAAGTGCGAACATTTGCATGCAAATGGAAATGATTTTATGCTCTTTTTTCACTTTATTATTGTGCGGTAATTAAAACTCGAGCTGATTGCTAAGTGTCAGATGTCGGTTAAAAAAAAGAATTTAGCGCTATTTATAAAACAGCAAGTGTCACCCGTGACGTTAAGCGGATACGTCAGAGTTTAGAGTGACTTATACACTCTATTATGCAAGTTGAGTCATTCAATATTCATTCCATGACCGGAAATTAGTCAGTTACGCGTGAAATTTTTCTTTTCAAGAAGCTCGCAGACATAACAATTTTTCAGGTCTGACTAACAGCGACTATTTAAAAAAATTAATCAAACTGCGTTTCTTCTGATATACCTCAGTTTCGTTTGAAATCTACAAATCAATAAGAAGACAACCAGAAATTTGCAAGTTCCAGCAGATTTCAACCTCGCCGGCAATAAAGCGTAAGATCGAGGCCCTTGCGCAAGCGTCCCCGCGACTTCGTCTCAGAATCGCCGAGATAAAATTAATGAAAGCCGCGCCGTCGACCCTCGCTGAATAAAACAAACTCGCGGATAATCCGGCAATCTGCCTAATGAAATTACGCGATTTCGCAATGGCCCCGTGCGCTCATCTCTCGCGACACGCGCGCGACTCTTACACATTGCGCAGCCCCTTACGCAAGCGTTGAAGTAACGCGCGATAATGTCGGCCGATTTTCTCCCCTCTCTCCCTCCTTTTTTTTATTCCCTCCTCGAGGAGTTTCCAGCGGGAGTTCCCTTTATCGATCCGTTATAAATTATGCGAGGCCGGGAGTGAGCGCGGGCCCGAGCGAGGGAGCGTGATTTCTCTCTGGACGCGCGCGCGCGCGCGGCACTTTCGGCCGGGGGCTTTCGTGCGAAGGTGATTTGTGTTACGCAATCCGATCGATTTTACTTCCGAATCGCTTGAATATTAGATTGCCCGATGCTGCGGGAGAAACGCCGAGGCGCCGCCCCCCGACTCCAGTCACTTCAATGTTTGTGTTGCGCCGAAATGCGCTCGACGTATCGAGCTGCACGCCCGCTTACTCGCTGGAATTAAATCTCACTGCAAATAGAACGTCTTTTTTCGACTTTCATTGGCGTTTGCAATATTTATTGCTTTATTCAACATTTAACGCTTAAATAATAATGTACAATTAAATTTAACAGATGTAAAAAGTAATGTGTGTTATTTAAAATCGACGAAAATAAAACAATGTTTGATGGCTCGTTCTTGCAGCTATTTGCATAGTGAAAGTAAATAAGTGCTCTGTCATATTTTCCATAAAAGTTATTATTAAAGTGAGATCGATACTATTCGTCCGGGCGTTTTATGAATTAAGTTCAATTTGGTTTTTAAATTCTTCATGTATAAATTCAAAGACTTACTCGAAAATAGATCTATTTATAAATTCACGTTGGTAAATCCCCTAAGGATGCGAAATAAAGTCACTTGTGAATTCGTTGTTTTGCAAAAATGTCAGTCACCCGGGGATGAGAAGAGCAGCATAATAAATATTTCCTTCCCTTATTTCACGTGCGCGAAAACTTGTTTTCCGTCGCCTCTTAAGAAGATAATTGTGACCCTCCCGGCCAATTAGTACGAGGACAACGAAGGAGAAGACTTTATAAAAAAGGAGAAAAATACTCGAGTTACTTTAAACGACTGCTCCGGCGTAGGAGACGACTAAATGTTCATTAAAGAAGTGAAATTTTCCTTCGCCCCCTCGAAACATCCTTATAAATAAAACTCCACACTGGCCTGCTTATCTTCCCATTAATTAAAATACACCGCTGATTGCGGAGAAACTCCCGGCGTTTTTCCTTCAAAATGTAAATTGTAGATTTTAACGATTATTATTTACAGCGCAACACTCTTCTCTAGTCGGCTCCACGCCACAGCGTTCTCTATTACAAACATAATTATTCGCCGAGAAAAAAAAGGCAATTTCCTAATTGCATTAAAACGCAGCGGCGTATCCCCGCCGTAGCGACCGCTTGGCTAGAAAAAAGGAACGAGACGCGGCGAATTATGCTCTCGGATCGCGAGCGAAAATGCAACGCCGGGATTTGAGGCGCGGCGTCACGCGATCCACCCGGCGAAATAAGCCGGTCGCACGCCACAAACTTGACCCAATTATTAGCGCGGCGGCACCTTTATTCGACGTTGCTGATGGGTCGCCGCTTCCGCCGGCGATAATTACGACCGTACCCCCTGTCTTCGCTTCCCCGATCGGCTTCGACGCACCTTTTTATGTAAAAAGCCGTCGTTGATACACCTTATAGTAGAGGCGAAGAAAGTTGCGTGCTTTATGGATTTTGTATGTGTTTTTACGGGGGAGGGTAAAGTTCATTATGAGTGTACACGGCGGGGCTGCGCGTTTTGGTCGTTGCCAAGTTCCAAGTTCCTCGGGTACAAGGTTTTACGCGCGGAAGTTCCGCTGGAAGTTGCTCGCGCGAGGTAGGAACCCGATAATAATTTTCGCAAAAAAAAAAAAATTACTCGGAACAATAAACGCGGGGAGGGCTCGCTGAATATTAAACAGACGCCGAGGCGTGAAAAGTGAGCGGTCGCAGGTCGCACACGGGCGATTAAAAAAGTTGCTCGAAATGGAATAACTCGACCCTCTCTCCTGCCCCCGAGAAATTACCCGCACGAAATTTCGTTAAAAAGAGGAGGAGGAGAAAGACGCACCGAAATAAGAGAGAGAGTCGCGGCGTTGCGTACCCTCAGCCGGTCGCCGACTAAATTCTATTTGACTCCTTTACAAAGTATCATGGGCCAGAGATTTCGTCGAATCCCGAATTCAACTCTCCCCCCTGGAGCTAGACGAGACTCGGCGGCGGAGGAACGAGCCATTTTCTCTCTCGCCTCTTGCACCCGGCCTCCTCCCCCGCCCGTGGCCCCTTTCATCCGGCACCGGCAGCCTCGAGAAGTCTTATCATACCGTGAAGTCGCCGAGTTACCTCGTGACGATTCCCCCTTTTATCTCTCGAGATCCCGCCTCCTCTTCTCTCTCTCTCTCTCTCTTTATTTCTCTATCTCACTGCGGGGCTCTTCCGACCCTCCCCGTGCCTCGCATCAGCCTCTCTTTTGCCGGAGCGAGCAAAGTCTTGAGATCCTCTCGACACGCGAGTCGATAAAAATGTCTAAAGGAGATCAAGCGCGCGCGCAAGCCGGCTCGGGGGGAGGGGGCGAAGGGGAGAAAAGTTCGCTTCAAATCCACTCGTGTCTGTCCCTCGAAAATCCATTTCTCTTTGCTTCCGGATATTCCGACCTGCCTCTCGCGCTCTTTGGCCAACCTTTTCTCGATTCGTACAAACCGTTTACTTTCCTCCTATACCTTTTTTTCTTTTCCTCCTTAATGTTTCGCCCGTCGTTTATTCGGAGGGATTCAATTAGCCGTGATCGAGTCCCGGCGAATTTGCATCCGAGAGATGCTAAAATATGCAATTCGATCGAAATAAGCAGCGTCGATGATAAATGCGTTTGCATATCGGATCCTTTGTAAGAAACTTTTGATATTTTAATAGAAAATTTTCGAGCTTTAAAAATGGAATTTAACTAATCCGCGAGTAAAGAGGCGGCGGAAAAAAAAGACGCGGATTCATCGCGCTCGCAAAATGTGTATTCGACGAAAATTTTTCTCCCCGGACTCGAGACACACTCGTTCACCACCCCATCCGCTGGGTGAAGTGCCCTTGTGTTTGCTAATTTATCTCTTAACGAGGCTTGTAAATTAAGAGGCTACTCGTAAAATGTTTCTGTCCGCCTCATTCGATTCGAATCTTCGTAATTACATCGCGTTCGCAGGGGCAAGGAGCGAGATGCGCACGAGGGCTGTCGAATTAATTTTTAGGCACTCGAGACACTTTAGCCGCGAGTCAGCCCTTTCATTTCCCTTCCGCGGCATTTGAAAAATTAACGTGAAATGTTTTCGTTTCCTATCCTCCGCACTTTTTTCGTTTCAATTATCGTTGAAAACGTGTAAAATTAAAATGTGAAAATATGAGATATGAAATAAACTTGCGCGTCATTTTTTAAGCACACATCAGTCCCGATTCGTTTTAATTTTTTATAAAGCGACGAATAATGAAAAATCGATGAGAGCAGAAAAAAGGCGCTTATCTCGTTAACTCGTGAATATTTACCGGTCGTATCGGAAAACGTATATAATTTTGGCTCGGCGATAAACTTCGCCTCGTAGTACTACGTAACCTTTCGACGTACGGAAAATGCCATTCGTTATTCTCGCGTCAGTCGAGTCGAGCTCGATTAAATCAATTAGTTTTATTACCGGGAGCTAAAAGTGACCGCGGGGGGAAAATCCGCGTCCTCCGCTGGCGAATTTTCAAACGGCGATTCGCGCGAGGTCAATGACCCCGCGGCAGTGTATGCGGTTCGTCGACGCGGGCGCGCGGGGATCGAAGTGGCTGAATTAAGAAATCTAATTGATCGCATATTTTATCGCTGCGCTCTTTAATAAATTATTTAGTCTTATAAATAGACCGACCGCATTGGCTAAGAATTCGGCTGATTAATATACATACAGATTTCGAAATTGGAGAGCTGACGTTGCTCGAACGAAATCTTCCGTTTAGCGAATTTCATTCAAATGAAATGTCTTCGATGTGAAATTTTTTTAATTAATCTTTCGATTGATGTGTTCTACAAAATCAGAACAAAAAGAACTAAAATACGAGGTTTTAGGCATTTTTTGTATTTTGCTTGTGGCGACCGTTTCTAAATAAATGTCTTAAATTTTTCGAATATATATTCAAGAAAAAATGTTAGCTCTAAGTTTCAATACACGCATAGCTACATTTTTCCTTGAAGTGAACGAAGTGTCGTCAATCTCGACGGTCCTAAAAATTTTGAGCGATTTTCACGGAGCCATTTTCGAACGGCGAAAGGCCGATAATATCGGCGAATCGATATCACCGGCAAATGGCGGGTGAATTATTTATCAAGACGTACAGCCGAAAATGTTACAAAGTACACTTCCACCGCTCGTCCGACTATTTTCGTGTATAAATTATGAGCAACTAATGGCAGCCGCTTGGGCCGCACGTTAGACACGAAAGAGGCCGCTCGGAAAAAGTGGCGTCGCTCCGAGGGGCAGACGCGGAGGCGCGCGCGCGGGAAAACCGCAGCGCGGTGGAAGAGAAGAAGCCACTGACCCGAATTAGGGGCATGCCAAATTCGCTTCGATTCGCCGACGACTCCCCACCCCCCGCTCCTCCATTATCGCGCATGTCGATCTTAATGAGGCGGTAATAAAGAACCTCCTCCTTTTCCTTTTCGTTAAAGAGCCATCGACGCTCGTGGGGCAGGGAAAAAGTTCGCTCGTTTCGTCCGATCATTTCGGCGTTGCCCCGAAAAAAAGCCATATTTTCCGGGGCGCACGCCGGCGAAATCGCTAATGCTCTCGTTTGTGCTCGCTCCCCTCCCCAGCCTCGTTTTAATCGAGACGGGCGGCCCGGCTCCTCGACGCGCCTTTGAATGCGCCCACTTATGGAATGGGATTTTTATCGGGCCGTGGAATGGATATTGCTTTTCTATTGGATCGCGGCCGTGTAAGTGAATTTGTTTAGCGAGGGAGTACGAGTCGATTCTCCGGTGATTATACCCCAGCGGAGAAGTGGCTGTTTTCGGATTAAACGAAACGCTGCCCGACCATCGGCTACACTCGCTTTTCCGGCGATTTTCGTTCGAGTGGTCAGCCCTCGATTTGAAAAGCAATTCACAAACGGTCAAGCTTTTAGTAAGTTAAGTCAAGTCCGGTGCTTCCCGTAAGAATTGCTTTTTAATTATCCGCACTTTGCGAAAAATTCATTTATTCTTTCTGCTTGTACGCGAATTCCGAATTTTCTCCAACTAAGTAACTAAAGTGGAATTAGTGAAATTTTAGAGGTTTTTACTACTTCAAGTCAAAAAGCTTTTCAAAGTTTCTTAATTATGAGACAATTGAGTTAAGAACTCCAATAGGTTAATGAAGTGTATAAAAGATACTATTACGTAAACATTTAAATAAATTATTTTTGCTGTAAAGGACAGTAATCACATTACTAACGCATTAAAGCTCTTCTGAAATGGCGAAAAAAATAGATAAATAAGTGGAGTATTAAATTACCGAAGCGTACCGATCGATACCCACCGTAAAGAATTATACGCACTCGTTAATAACGATGATAGCGGTGATTACCCAGTGAAACGTCCCATAAACTGGATAATCCCGGGAAACGACGAATGTTTGGTAAACCGATGACATAGGGCAGTGAAATATGGAGCGCATTTATAGGAATCGAACGCGACTGAGAATCGAATCGCCGGGAAAGTCGCAGCGAGGGGGCCAGGGGGGACGAAGAAGAGAAAGAGTACGATTTCATCGAAATCGCGCCGGGATTTACAAGCTCGAATACATAAGAGCCTCACGGTATAAGATGGCCGTTAATGGAAAAGAAAATGGAATCGCCCGGGGGCGGCGACGATATATTTCGCGCGGGAACGCGAAGGTGCCGGCAGACAAGCGAATCGCCGGGGAGAACGAGAGACGGAGATAGCCGGAGCGGAGGAGAAAAAGGGGGTCGGGGGCCACGCCGATGGAAGAAGCTTCCTCGAGCGTAAAACTGATTTGGCATTCCTGCCGTACCGAGTTTCCCGGAGATTTAAGCCGCCTGTCCCCCTTTCCCCGAGTCGAGAAAACAACGCCGCCCACCGTCGGCAGCCTACTAAGTGACTCTGATGCAGTGGTCCCCGCGGGGGCAGAATCCACCTTCCGCGCGGCTACCCAAAATAAATTCGTAGAACAAGCTAAACTGTCGTCAATTCGTTTGCATGGAATTAGCCGTCGTGAGGATGCGGTGGCGCGGAACGGCATTTCGCCGTTTCTTTCGTCGCGGCGCCGCGAAGGAGGAGGAGGTCGATGTATGCAGAGCTGGTCGTCGCGCTCGGCGGTCACTCGAGGAGGCTCCTTTTTTTCCTGCCCCGTGCGCTCGACGAGAAGAGTGAAATTTTTCCCTCGGCCGCGAAGTACGCTGCGCGCGGTAAATGGGCTCTCTTCAGCGGCTCGTCTAGTGGTCAGCTGATTGTCCGTCCCGTCTCGAGTGCCTCGTCCCGGCGGACACTCGATGGACGCGAGCGTGCCAGCGCGAATTTCACCTCGCGGCGAGGTTGAGCTGGACAATGGCCATTCTTTTCTTCTCCGGGTCCCCGAGACACTTCCTTCGAGACTTTTTTTTACGTTACGCATTCGACGGAAGTAATGCATTTGTATTGTTATGTAAAAAAATGAAATTATGTTTCGGTATAGGTAAAAACATGAGTACGAGTTATTTCATACAGCAAATTTATATCATAAAAATATGCAAGTTAGAAAACTTCAAAAATTATTAAAAAAGTTCTAATTAAGTAAAATTTCTAGAAAATATTTATTTCATCAAATTAGGAATCTCTTTAGCGGATGACAAAATCCTAAAACATCGTACCGCGGAACACCAAAATCTCCGTGTAAAAAGAAACTTACTCTTAATTTAAAACGTCAAGCAATAACAGCAGTTAACAATGTAATTACACGAGCACCTTTCACGTTGCGTTATATTTCACTTTGATGCAGACATCACCCCGGCGACGGCTTCACTTCCTCGACAACTCACTCTCTCTCCCCTCCCGCTGCGCCCTCCGCTGCTCTCCCAGGACTCGTTACGTCTCATTCCGGCGGCGCGTTGACATTTGCATGTAAACAGCGAGTCCCGGCGCATGCCCGCTCGCTGCAGCCTATATACACGTATACATATACACGCGGCGGCGGCGCGCGCGCACTCGCCTCGAAGAGAATTAGCCGCGGCTCTCCCTTCTTTTATTCCCGGCGCGAATTCCCCGCCGCAGGAATCCGCGGGACACGGCCGGCCTCGCGCGCTCGCCGAGCCAGGAAATTAAGCGGCACCGCTCGCGTATCGGCTTATTACGCGCTTTAGCCGAGAGGCGACGCGTCGCGCCGAGCTGTGCGGGATACGATGGGAGCGAAAGTAAAATTGAAGGCGTTCAATGCTTCGGGCTGGCTCCACGGGTGGGGTTGTGGGAGTTTTAATGGAATATTGTTGGAGAAAATTATTGGGTGTACAGTTAAAATAGCTGTGCAGATTGTAAAATGTTAAAGTTCGAGTACGCTAGTTGATTTATCCTACTGAATAAAATATTTTTCTTGTAATAGCTTTATAGAATGTAACTTATTTTTCCAAAGTAATCGTGGAAATACAAGTGCATTTAATCCAGCGTAAAAGTACCATTTTTATTAAAAATTATTGACATTAAGTGCACAACATCACTCATGAAACAGTTAGATAATCTTCTCAAAGTCGAAGGTGTTAATCGCATCTGTATAAGAAAAGAAAGAGGGCGGCGATTATTCAAATTTATCGCAAAGTAAACGCAAGTTTTGCACTTCGTAACAAGCCATTACGGTAACCATCAACGAATAAACGCGCGCCAAGGTGCGCATTGCTCGGCGCGAAACGCGCTAAATCACCGGCGAATATTTATGAAGGAATCTCTCGGCGCGTCGCTCTCCTCCCTTTAAGGAACCACACGTCGTGAGGATCCGCGCCCATTAAAAAGTCATCGCGCGATACACATCGGCGAGCGTCACCTCAACAAAATGTTAAATTAATGAAGACACACTTGCGGCTTAGCTGGCGCTCTCTTCTGCTAATCCGCCCCCCGCGGGAGTCTCCCGCTAATTGAGTAATCGACTAATTGAATCTCTGCACCGCTTCACTCTTCCCTCCCCTCATTTTTTCCTCAACGCACTGTTCACTGTAACAACGTCTTTTTCCGTGCAGGCGGGCGAGCACCGTTACACCCATCGACACGCGCTTTTCCTCAGCCCCACCGGGGTCCTCCTCGCTTGGCTTCCCAGGCCTTCCTGTGTCGCCCGTTTCTTCTGTCCGGTTTTTTTTCCGCAGGCTCAGGCTTACGCGACTTCATGCAAGTATACAGTTACGCAGGCGCGCGTTTTTTCGCGCGATTTTATCGGGCCACGCCGCAGCCCCACTGCCTTTTTCCCCGGGGCTTCCTGATTTTCCGCGGCGCCGGCCAAGATTTTTCACGGCTCGGCCGCCGGTTATTTACGACGCGGTAAGAGGATTACCGGAGACGATTTAGAGAGAGGGGGGCTCGGTGTGTGTTTTGTTAAGTGCTTGAATTGTGCGGCCGGCGGGACTCTTCGATTTTTCGCTCTTTTGAACCCCTTGCTTTCTGGGTTCTTTTTTCCTTTTTTTATGTATATACAGATATACACGAATCGACGTACAAAGGTTTTGATTTACGGTGGAGGCTGCCAGGATTACTCGATTTCGCAGCCCTAGTAACTTGTACTCACCGCGGCGAATTTATCGCGCGAATTCAGTTCGCTCGATTTGTACGCGTTATCGGAAAATTGCGATCTAAGGTTACGGAATAAGCATTATTTAATTTTCCTCAGGTGTCACGGGGACGCGCAAAGTATGATGGACGAGCCTCCAGTGTATTTTATTCCCTTATCTTTCACGTGTTTCTCTGGGTAACGAAAGCAAAAGTTAATCGTCCTCGTACTTCCTACTAAATGACTAAGCTAAGCGATGAAAGAAAATTGGATTATTAATCGTCGCACTATTATTTAACATCATCAAATTGATAATCTGATAAGCTTAATCTAATTAATTTTTCTCGGAAGAAAAACTGGTTCCCCTCCTTAATAAACTTATCGACGCTGTACAAATATAAAATAAAAACGTTGAATACCGTACCGTCGAAGATAAATCCTACGCGTCTCGTATCATAGCCAAGCTATGATAGCAGCCACAGCGAGCCGGGAATACCGCGGCGATCGGCGATCTCGCAGCGTATTTCCGTGCGCGGTTCAGGGAGGGGTGCGCGCGCGTACCAGGGGAGCCGAGGATGGCCGGCTTAAGCCCTCGCGGCGGCCTCGATGATGCGCTAAGCTTCCGGTGCGCGCCCCCGCTCCCGTTGTTTTCCATGCACGGCATTAGGGCCGATCGATGCGCGCGCGGCCGCGTATCGGAAGGGAGGCTGCCGCCGCCGCCGCCGTCTATTAAATCTGTCCCCCCTCGCTCTCGCCGCCGTCGCGAAAGGAATGCAGGAGCGCCGGTCGATCGAATTATGCAGGTGTGTGCGCATCGTTTTAGGGTCACGGACTGGCGCGACGGGGGCCTCTCGAGAGCGCCGGGCTAATTAGAGACGCGATCGCGCCCCCGCCCATGTCTGACCTTGTTTGGAGCTGGCACTTTTTTTTTAACGAGAGCCGAGAGAGTAGACGGAGGGTAGAGGGGCGACGATCGAATTATCGGTGATGCAACGCTGCATTGTGTCCGCGCTCGCGCTGATTTTCGAGATCGCGGCCTTATATGTGCGAAGGGATTGCCGAGGTGGAAATTGCAGCTTTTGAATTCGTTAGATTCAGGTATCGTCATTTGTTGATGTATTCGAATAAAGTGCTGTTATTAGTTAATTAAATAATAAAAAATTAAAGAAATTCAATTCTCATTACCTGAAAATTTTTTTTTAAGAATTTTTTCATAAATCTAAAAGAAGATACAGCTTTTACGAGACTGTTTTTTAATTTATTGTTTTTTTTCAACGGAAATCTGTTAATAAAATCTCAAACAATCAATAAATCTTTATTCATTCAAATCTTAAAGAAGGAACTCTTATTACTGATAAAGAGGCTTTCGCGCGCATTTCAGTAACACTACTAGTTCTACTGATATAAAATTAAAATATAAACGCGCGGTATCGTTGGTGCATCCATCGACATAAGTCCGTCGAACCAAAGTACACCGGCGAGCGTAAAAACAGGTGGAAGCAAACCGCAAGACCGTAGAACGAACGAGCGCACTCTCCTCGTTTCTTTTTTTTTTCTCGCGTTTACGGAAGACGAAGCGCAGCGGAAACTCGGCGTCAATCTCTATAGCCCCCCTTCCCCGAGCTTGCATCGCGGAATCGGTTATCGAGAAATGGATTCATCGATTATTCCAAGAATAACGAGAGCACGTCGCCCGATCGCTCACCGGGCGCGCCCCGCGTCCGCGCGCGTATTTGCCCTCTCGCTCTCGCCTCTATTTACTCGAGGGTGTGGTTAATCATCGCCCGGTCATCGATATTACACCGGCCGCCGCCGAGCAGAAATAACGCCGGAGCCTCGGGAAAAAAAAGGGAAATAACGTACGAGCGCGCACATCAACTTTGCCGCGCGGGGAAAGTAGAGAGTGAGGGGCTTTAGTTTAGTTATGTACTTGCGCGAGCGGCGCACGTGCGCGGTGTACCTTTGGCGTTACATTGTTGCGAGCGACGTCTCTTAATCGATGCAATTCCACGAAGCTGTTCTGTATAGGTTTCTTTTTATCGATGACCGCGGAACTCGGCTTTACCTCTTCCGACCGAGTTGATAAACATTTACTCGAGTGTATACCTTATGTCAAGATACTGAAGGGGTTACTTTGTAATATTTATTATTTCCCACAATTTCTATGTTTACTTTAAAGCTGGAAGAAGAAATTAAATTTTTTTTTTCATTTTTATTTTCTGCGCAAGTTTTAAATTTTTCAGCGAGAAAAGAAAATATTTAAGCACGGCCACTCGGTCAGCGGAGGCGCCAAGTGCATACTTCTACGATTAGCCGCACATCATCGGATTTTTTCCCTTATCACCAGGCGGGCGCTATATTATAAGCGCAGCGGTGCGGCGATATCGCGGGGCGAGGCGCGAGCTTTATCGGCCGCAGAGCCGCGGGAGTTTCTTCCGAGCTCCCCCCCTCCCCCCCGCTTCCTCTCTTTCTCTCTCCCTCGATAACCGATCACCTTCGTGATTTATGATGATTGCTCGCTCCCGGAGCCTTTTTTTTCGCTCTCTCGATACGCGCGCGCCGCTTTCTCTTATATACCACTTCTCGCGGGTGGCCCTGCCGAGGCGCGCGAGCACACAACCCGGCGAGGAATTTTCTATTAAAAATATCGTCCGCGTGTAAATCTTTTGGAAAAATTGCGCCTGCCTCGTTGCGCCTCGGAGCTATTGAAAATGCGCCGCGCGAGGTTTATACGCGAGCTCTGTGTACTCGCTTCATTTGAAGGAATTTCAATTTCAGCGTTTACCGTACATTTTATCGAGCTTTTTGATCTATATTGCGGTACACTCGTACCAAATTTTTTTTTTAATACGTCAATTCACTATAATTTAGCTGAATTACACTTGCGTACACCTTATCTGTTTTTTTTACTAAACGTTAGGACGTGCAAAATAAAAACATACCGAAATACTGCAATAATGGAAAACACGAAGTAATAAAAACGATGAAGAGGAAAAACTTTATTTGTAAATAACACGTCCGCGCACTTACTTTACATCCATTTTATCAATAAAATAACTAGAATATGTTTCATTTTTTTGCTTTCATTCATCAAAAAAAGAAATGACAGACAAGAATACATAAAAATAATTTATAAAAGACTTAACATTTACGCCCGCGCGCTCAATATTTAAGGCTATCGTTCACCCACGCCAGCGGTGCCTTGAAGAAAACCATTAAATTTATCGTCGCTAAGCCCGCGGATTATCCGCGCAACTATCGTCCCTTAAAGCTCGCCTCCCTTCCTCGTACTCGCGAATCAAGGCAATGTAAACGTCGACTAACGAGTTTTAAAGGGAACGGGGGATCCCTTCGAACGATATCTCCCACGACGCGGCTTCCTTTCGATGAGTCGAAAATTAATTACGGCCGTTGCTCCCCCGCCACACTCATCTCCCGCTTTTAGTTGCATATTTGAATAGAAGGATCTCCTTGGTACCAGCAACGGATTACACGCCCGAAGTTTAAAAATTTAATTATTAAACGTTCGCGAATTTGATATTTGTAATTATTTTTAAAAAATTCACTGAGCTCCGAGCAATGCAGTATCAGTTGCCTTCATTTAGTTAAATATGAAAATCTGCAGGCGATGCGCGCGATATTTCGCGTGAAAATTTCCGTAAAATGCATAATTAAAGTTGATTAGTGTATAATTCGAATCAAAGAGGAAGCGGTAAGCGTATAAACTGGAATTCACCGCAGCCGCCTGCATCGTAGACGGCTCGCAGGTGCGCGAAAGGCGTAAAATTTCGCCCGATCATCATTAAATTCGTCGGCCTCGTAGTAAGGGAGGCGTAAAAAAAGACACGACGCAGTTGATGCACACCGAGACCACCGGGGTACCGTCGCGCGCACACGGCAAATTCTACGAAGGCCACCGCGGATCGCGTTACTCCCGACGCCGCTGGATATCGGATGTTGACGGAATTTCCGCGAAATCCCGGGGATCCGTCCACGGGGTTAGTAGTCGAACGAGCTGCGATCAGCGGAAAGTTACGTTCGCGCGCGTCTATTTTTGCACTGTTAAATCAGTGCCCCGAGCGAATTCGATGCCCCGCGTAACGCACTGGGAGAAACACGAAGAGCTCGAAAGCGAAATAAAAGTGAGCCGCTGTTTTTCGACCGTCGACGGAAATTTTCGTCTTTTAGTCTTCATACGCAGCTAAAGGAATGACACTGTGCGTGGGGAGAACACTGACCTTTCCAGTGGAAAGGGAATCGGCGTAAATATTCATACGGAAAACGAGAAAAAATTCTCATTAGAGGATTGCCGGCGCGCAAAAACGTCCATCGCGTGAAAGTTATATATTAATTACCTGCGGGCTTTTGCTAAATCGCAACAAAATAACAGGCTCGTCACGCTATACGACGCGCTCGAACGAACGTTAAAACGCGACCGTCAAAGCGAAATAACGACTCCACCCGAAAAAACATTCGTTCCTCTTTTTTTACGAGAAAATGTGTTCTCTCAGCGAACAACGATCGCAAATATAAACATTTCGCATTTACGGACTGCACTGAATTCCTAATTAACCATTTCAAAGCCCTCCGTTTATTCTGAGAAAAAAAAGTTTCGCACTCGTCTAGTAGCATACATAAGTGTTACACACGCGAGACAAAAAGTGCTGCAACGCCTAACATAGTATTTTTCGGTTGGGAAGTCAGCGTCGGCTGTTTAATTGCAAAACGCCATTTAATTGCAATTAACGCCCGACGCCGCGCGCTTTGATCACTTCAAAGCGAAAAGCGCGCGCTGCGAGAAAAAGGCGGCGGCGGCTTAATGGATTTTTTCCCATACGTCATAATTAATCGCGAGGCCGCCTGCTCATAATTTAAGCGGGGCGATGCGCGAGCGATGGGCGCCAGAAGGGGGTGTCAGCTTTCGCGCGTGGGATTTGATTTTTCATTCATTAATTCGTTTATTCGAGTGCGCGACGATTTGCCCGGCCTCGCGTTATTGCGCGTTTTATCGACGGCTCTTTCTTCTTTTTTTTTCGACGGTGATTTAATGCCGGATCGAATTAAATTATTGCGATCCCGCCGTCAAACTGTGCCACGGGCATTTATTTTTAATCAATTTTTGACACTTGGACGCTGCCGTTTGTGAAATACTGTTTATTGTTTTTCTTTCAGTTGTTATATACGCTTCTATATCGATATGCCATATATAATTTCGAGTAAATGTTGGAAAAACTTTGTATTAATTTGATTCTTGTTTATTTTTCAGGTACGTACCGTTGGCTCAACTTTGCTAGCTCTTAACAAGCGGAAAATCATCGATTCTTTAAATTTTAACAAGGTAACGACTAAATTATTTAAAATTTTCTGAATCAGCGAAAAAGTTTTATTTAAAAGCTGCGCAAACCTAACGAGGAAAGATCGATGCACTGAGAGTGCGAGAAAGAGAGAAGATGTTCCTAATCGAAAGGAGCACTGTCTCTCTCGTTTACCCGCACCTTCTCTCTCGCGCACTCAAAAACTCGAGAGAGTACTACTACATTTGTTTACCCTCGAAGTACCTTAACGAACAAGCGTTTCCCATTACGGGCACTTCATGCGCTTCGTTTACTCGCACATCAAAGAAAAAGAGAAAAAAAGCCGCAATGCGCTCAATATTTGAAAAACCCCCTTCAACCAGCGCGTCCCATCTTCAAAGCGAATGAAAAAAATCGCGCGAATTCGATCGAGCGCCGGGCAGATCTTGAATGGGACTTCGGTTTCGCGCGTCGCGCACGCTCGCGGGATAATAATACGCCGATCCTAAACTCGGATAAGGAAATTCAGCCCGCGCGTCTTACGTATCCGGCCTTCGCGAGCCGGCTGATCCGATAAGCGGGAGGCGCGCGCGCGCGCAGTCGGATGAATGGAAAGGCGCGAGGTGCACTATACGCGCACGTACGCCCCGGCGACGTATACGCGTGGCGGACGAAGTAGCGAGGCGAGCTCGTCGCGGAAAATTAATTTGCGAAGTTGGAGGAGTGCGCCGCGCGCGAGACGCCACCGACTCCCTTGTTTACTCTCGAGCGAGATGCAAGTTGCGCGGACTTCTTAACGGGCGGGGGAGTCTAATGTGGGATTGCACGTCGATGTTTTGATTGTAGTGGACGTATTTCAATTTTAGATATGTTTGTTGCAAATAAGTGAAAAGTAGGTCGAGTCGAGTGACTGTTTATCTCCAAACTATGAGAGCAGATTGAAAAGGTTAAAAACATTTATTAATTTCAACAATAGTTGTAAATTTTAACCTTCGTTTTCGAAAAGTATGATTTTTTTCTATTGAACTTTTCGAAAAGTTTGTTAATAATAACAAAACGGCACGACAAATTGTGAGTTAACTTGACATTTTATTAATTCCTTCTGCATTTAAATACAGTAAAAGGTCAGATCTTCAATACACGCTTCGTCAGTGCACTTTAATTTTTACTTTTATTTTTATTTTATTTTATTTTATAATTTGACGGGAATAATACCCATATACAATAGAAAAAAGTAAACAAAAAAATGCCGCAAGGCACACGGTAAAGAGAATACTCAAATAATACCTTTATACTCAAATAATAACTTTTTAACAGTTTAATAATATTTAATAAATTTCAAATTAAAAACTCGAAATTGCACTAAAAACGCACACAAATTTAAATTTTATTTCAAATAATTTTTGAACTTACTTAAAATCCAGAATAAATTACGCTATTTCGCAATAACCGCGCGCTGCAGTTACCTCGTACCGCTCATGATTTCGATCTAAAACGTAATACAATTTTATTCATTTAAGCGGTAATAGTCGAGCGCATGAAATATACCCTTTAAATATACACCGCGGCGAGGTGAATTCCGCTCGTGGAAAAAAAAAGAGGCGCGATGCCAGTCCGCGCGCGAGAGGGAACGAAATGCAATCTCGCAAATCTCCCGCAAATCGGCCGGACACGCCGATCGTGCGAATTGGCCAACGAAATTCGTCTTGCGGACCGCTCCCGGGCCGGCGGCGCAATCGCTTCGAAGCAAAGAAAGACCGAACCCGGGGAAGGAGCGGAGGAAAAAAAAGAGGGACGCTTGCGGCGCGCGAGGCTGTCACAGCGAGAGGAGCGTGACGGCGATTGGCAAATAGCTTTCGGAAGGATTTCTCGGCCCCGCGTCTCTTGGGGATATTTAACGTCTTTAACCCTATTTCACATATTAAAAATCAATTTTTAACTTACCAAACTACAGTTGCTACGATACGTATTTTCTATGTTAGCAAGCATAGAAGTATTTCTCGAAGCTGCAAAACACAATGAAGTTAAAAATTGAAATATAATCTACCCATAAAATTACCTCTATCCAAACTTAAGTACCCTCGAATATGGTAATTAAGCAGGCAACTGAAATTCCTAGTGTAACAGCGATAAAAGTGTTAATTCGGCCGGCTTGAAAAGCTAGCCCCATCGACGATCGGAATGAAAGGTAAACAAGCCGATGGAGGGGGAGAGAAGAGCGGGGCCGAAAAAGAGCGCGCGGCGCATAACGAGATTTTTCTTCGGCCGGCCGGGCTGCTGCAGCCGCGGCAAAATGGAGAAGTGTCGAGGGCCCTTGAAACCGAAGCCGCAACGAGCCAATCATTCAATCAAAGCCCGGGGAGAGCTTTCAAAAGATTCGCTTCCGCGCCGCGCGCCGCTCGATACGTTATCCCGCGCGCTCGACGAGCCCGACGCAATCCACGGCCCGCGGAAATCCAAAGCGACAGTTTCGAAATGTTGCGCATTTATCTTTTTTTTTTATTAGGAGATACCGTTAGTTTTGTCTTCTTTTAGAGGAAGATTTTCTAAGATTTTTAGAAATGTTCATGTTCAATCATAATAATTCAAAGTATTTGTAGCATTATTAGTTTGTTTTTTCTTTAATTTAAAATTTTTATATTTTCTGGAATGAATATTGAAAAGCGAATAATCGTATTGATTCGCGGAATAATCTCTCCAATTCATTAGTCTGCTTACAAATTGATTTTGTAATTAAATTCTCAAGAATTCCGTAATTAACATGTGTTTTATTGTAATACGCGCTAATTAAACATCCAAAAAAAGTCGAAACTCCCAGAAAACTTCTGAATAATGCACACGTGACGTACTCCACCGGTTTCGAGCGACCGAAAAAAAAATCCCCTCGTGATCTCCCGCGGCGTTTTCCTTCGTCCCGCCGGTCCGCTAAAAAGCCCGCGAATCGATGAAATAATTTATGGCTCCGAATATGGTTCGGGGTGGGTCGCGCGAACGTGTCGCCAGTTTCTCGCTCGGAGTGCGTCCCGCGCGCTCGCCTTTTTTCCCCCCGCCTCTTTGACGTTTTTCCTCGGCCGGGCGTCGCGAAAGTGTTTCGCGCGCCCGCGCCATAAAGGGCCGCTCAGGCCGAATCGGCCGACCGTGGGAAGATTCGCGAACGAAAAGCGGTCGCCAGTTTCCAGAGAAATTGTCGCCTCCTTTTTCCGCTTACGAGCAAAAAATTGCGTTTTCTTCTTTTTTTTTCAGCCTTCTTCGAGGCGATATATTGGACGAGTGGCCGAGCGTAATTTGCTGAGAAATTGAATTTCTTCGCGGCTAGGAAATAATGATAGCTTTCGTTCGTGCCGCTAAACCGTTTGGCCGACTATGATTTCGTCCGATACTATCGCATTTTTTTTCGCGTGTGCCTCACGTGTCGGAAGAAACGCGTGAACATTTCGTATTAGAGGTAATAATGGGAATATCGTAATTGATACTGGAAATAAATAAAACAAAACGCGCCTGTAATTTCTTAGCATAAATCAATTTTTTTAAAACAAATTAATGACACCAGTTTAACGACGGAGACAAAGCTCGACTCTCGCGATAGACACGTCGAGCTGGTTAAGTAGCGTCGCAGGTGGACGTTTCACGTCTCCTTAATCGCCGTCGTTTTTCGCATTAGCCGAGCTCGGAGGTGAAAAGCGCGCTTGCTCCTCGTCATCGATCCCAATTACCGCTCGGGGAAAATTACGGCTCGTCGCCGCCGCCGCCGTCTATCCCCTCGCTCTCATTCCGAAACGGATGCCGACGCGCCCGCGAGCGTTTTCGCGGCGCGCCGTGTCTCGCGCAAAGTGCCAATCAATTTGCCGACGCGCTTCTTACGTCGGCGAAAATCAAATCGATCAACAGATTGGAGGGGGGGAAGAGGCCCGTCGCCGGCACCGTTAATTACATTCGCTTTGACTCGCATTTATTTGTCTTTTATGGGAGTCGGTGCAGGTACCTGCGACGATTTTGCTACCTGTCGGCTTGTACTGTGACTTTACTTTGAATGTTGATGCAGATTCATTTTTTTTATTTTACTTTCAAATAGAGATATTTTAATCAGTAAGTATTGATACAAAGTGAAAAGTAAAATTTTTATGATCTAACAAAAAAGTCGTTTGCTTAACTCGATTTCTAGCATTGGATGTAGCTTATTAGATATACAACTAATTTTGGGTTTTTTGTTTATTTTATTTTATGTATAGCTTCAAATTTTTTTAAAGAAACTTGTTTACTTAAATTAGAATATTTTACGAATAAGAATTTAATTTCTTAATTAATACACTTCTTTAATAATCTATAAATTTTTCAATTTACCTTTTTCACCAGTATCCGACCTGTACATAACAGTGAACAAAGTGTTTTCACACCCAAAGTAATTATTACCCGTCGGATAAACGCAATCATTACAAAAAGAAATCGAGCGACCTGAACACCCGACGCTGAGACTAATACCTCGCTAAAGATCCGCGGAGGAACGCGACATTAAACTTTAATCTTTCGAAAGTGTCGCGCGGAATAATTGCGGTGGAATCCGCGTTGCCCGCGCGCGTCCCGCTTTAATAACGGCCGAGGCTCCGGCTGTGCCGCTGGTGGCGCGGGAAAAATCAATTTTCAAAAGGTGATTTAATGCGACGCGGCCGCTCGCACGACTCGGTTCCGCGCCATTAATTACCGGAAATTAATCGCGCACTTTTGTCCCCATCAAGTGTTGTCGCGGTTACCAACGCGTGGCGCGAACTAAATTAGGCAGTCCACCGATGCCTTCTTTTTTTTTTGCAGTTATTTTTGGAAATTACAACTGCTCGTAAATTCTCGTTGGAAATTACCTTGGGATTTTTGGACTTTACGCCGCTGATGTTTTATTTACTTCGCTTGCGGGTGCACTGTGCGAGAGAATATTTACAAGTATAAAGATATTGAATGACGTTGATATCATAGTAATTTCGAAATTGCAGTCGATAAACGATTGAAGTCGATATTTTACGGATGCTATTTCCAGTTCATCGGATTAATCGTATCAATTTTTTTCACCGCTAAAAAATCATCGAATGACCGCGCATCGCAACCCATAGGTAACTAAAAAGCAAAAACTGCTCGCTCGCACGTGCAACAAAATTTATCGATTTAATTAAACGTATAGATCGAGCTTGATTGAAAAGCGCAATTTAATTAATATGTAAAAATAAAACCATAACGCGTTTACGGTCTACGCTCGATTTTCGTGCGCGTCAAAATACAAAGCGCGCGCGCGCGGGGGCAACGCCGCAGCGACAGGTGCTCGAATTGAATTTGCGAGTGAAAAGAGCGTAATGCGATAACTTTTAACCCAATTTCGCAGACGAATAAAATCGCGCGACGGCACAATGCAATTATCCCGCGCGCGCTCGCGGACTTTTTTTTCGCGTATAAACATCGGCCGAGAGACAAAGGAGTCCCGACCCACCGGTGCTCAAGATTTTTCACGTCACCGCATGACGGTCGCCGGCGCATTGTTTCGGCGCTCTTCCCCCGCTGTATATCTGTTACCGCGCGCGATTATGCGCACGAACGAGACGGTTTCGCACAATTTTTTTCTCTCTTCCGGCGGCTCGGTGCCCGCACACGCCTCCCTGGATTTTCTTTCCGGAAGTGTCGCAGGTGCGCGAGTGCAGTATTCTTTTTTTTTTTAAAGAGGATTTACTCGACGAAATAGTGATGACTAGGTGCATGCCGATAGTAGGTAGACATTGAGTTTGATGTATTGAAAAAGTATGCGATATTTTTACTTATTTATCTGCCTTGATTTTATCGATTGGTTATTTATTTCATGAATAATCGAATTAATTTGCAAATAAAATTGGTTCAAGTATTAATTTTATTTAAAAAGAAAATATTTAAAGATAATTATTTTGCCAATCTCGTTAAATTAATTTAATGCTTAATCAAACTTAATGCTAAATGTTATTCAAATCAATTTTGGATTCACTCTCTGCGAGACTTCCCAGCAAATTGTGCATTTAGCCCGAAGTAAATGCACATCTCCCGCGTATCTGCGAGACCGCTTCAATATTGACTGCGCTCGATCCTTCCCATTTCACGGAATCCGTCTAATAAACGTTCGAAGCATCTAAGAGACGACTCGAGCTGCGCGCGCGATAAGGGGACGTTCGCACGGCGGATAAGCCCGCTAACGAGTCGGTCCGAGTAGCCTTTTAATTGGAAACCTGTTACGCGCCGCTCGGTCTCGCTCTCGTTTATTTCGGCTTTTCTCCCACGGCGTGCACACGCAGCGGTGCAGGCGCTCGACGGAAGCCTCCGCAGACCTCGACGAGGCGAGAATCGATAGCTCCGCTCGCTTGCCTAACGAAAGGCGAATTTATGCGCCAAAGCTCCGGCCTCGAGAGATCGCTACGGGAAAAGCTCGCGGACGTTGCTTAACGGCGCGTTATCGTGTGTGGAGAAAAATGGCCTTTCGCCATGCGAGTTCTGTTTGGTCGTTTGGGAATATCAAAGTTTTTCAACAAATTTTAACGGAATATTTGCTTTGAGCTAGTGCAACTATGATTGTTTTTACATGAAATTTAAAAGAAATGTTGTTTCCGTTAATAAAAGTTAACTTATTATGTGATTTTATTCGTTGTAATGTACAAATTAAATAAATGTATTGAGATTTCTTTTCTTAATTTAAAAAGATATTTTCGAATAGTCACAATTTTATTTGTAAAAGGACTATTATTGCATACACTTTACTCGCATGCGAACGAAATGATTTTAAACTAAACTATCTCAAATTACTATCGCTGCAAACGCGTATTTCCGATATATTAAATTTCAAAAGCAAGCCGATCCCGCACAAGTTCATTAAGACAAATCGCAAAGCAGCCCGGTTAGATAACTCGCAGCTCGCTCGTCTGCAATTAAGCCGGGCGTGGAGTCAGCGAAAGATACCCGGCCGGGGTCCGAGAGCCGCGCGCGCTCGCCTCCCGCACAAGAGCGCGCGTGCGAGGAGGCGGACGTGGCCGGGGTTGCCCCTCTCTCTCTCTCTCTCTCTCTCTCCTCTCTCGTCCCGAAATTCGTGAGTTTTAATGAAATTACGCGCACGCATGCGACGAGGCGACGCGGCGCGCCTCCTCTTCCCGGAAAACGCTGCCGAAGCGAATACTCGCCGCCGACGAGGATTTTGGCGAGGCCGTTTTCTTTGTCCCCGGCGCGCGCGGAGAAGTGGCTCGCGAGCACGCTCCGTGAATTTAACGAAGGGGTGCAGCCCGTCTGCGGCCTTGGAGCTGGTGCTTCCTCGCTGTCGCGTGCGCGGCGTGCCGAAATTATTGTGCTGTTTTTTTTTTTAGCAAGCTGCGGGATCTCACATTTTGCAAGCATACCGTGGGCCTTAAATAGTTTTTAAGTGACTTTAATTAATGACTTTGTATCAAATTTACATGTTTTTTTATTTTCTTTAGTGAAAAATTGTTCTTAATGAAAGGTGCACGTGGCTTACTTCGTGAGACTTCACCGTTAGAAATTAAAAGGAATTGAAAAATTGCAGTTGTAAAAAATCTTATCGTTAAAAAGTCTATCACAAAATTAAATCCAATTAAAAATATACACTGCTGCAATACAGTGCCTGCATGAATAAAATACAATTATTTCATTCAACTTACCTCCGATAGAATGAAGCAAAATGACAACGCATATCCATCAACGTTAAAATCTTTAGACTCATCAATCAATGAATAGAATTCACCTAGCCGTAATGCAAGTATAATCGTTGAAACGCGCGCGAAATAATCGATAGCCAATCGATCGGACCGAAAAAAAAGTGCATCTCGCGAAATCACCGGGCGAATCGCGGCGAGAGGGACGAAGGGGGAGCGAACGACAGTTCCCGCGAAGTATCAGCGTAAAAACGTCGAATGACGAATTGGTCGTCGTCGTCGTTCCGCGGGGGGCGGCGGGGCGAGGGGGGCATTTATTGCCGTGAGTGACGGCGAGAGACGGGCCCGGCCTCGCTCGCACGCTCGCCCGCCGCTGCGAGTGAGATATAGAAAAGGCGGTCGAGCGTGTTCGTTTGTCCGTCCGTTAAAATAGCACGTCCGACCCTCGTCATCCGTCCTTTTAACGGCGAAGATCTCGCACTTAGTACGGGCAATATAACGCCTTGGCTCGCTCGCTCGCTCCTACGTGCCCCCCGTAAGTAAGCTTCGAGAAAATGTCAGGCGGCCACCGCCGCCGCGGCGGCGCAACTGCACTTTACCTCCTCCGCGGAGGAGGCGTTCTCTCGCTCTGTGTCTTTTGCTCGCGAGAGCTCGCTTTCTCAAAGTGGATGAGGCGAGCGCGGGAACGGGAGTACAGTCGCGGAGCGAAGCTCGAGAGACCCGACCAAAGAGCGTCCCGTGCGGTGTTAACGATTAATTTTTTTTTTTCTTTACTCTCTCGCTTTGATGTTTGCACGGGATGGAGAGGCGACCGAGATACTTGCTCTCTCCGGCAATTTTCGTGCGCTGCGCGCCCCCGCGAACAACGCGGTGTCTAACGATGACATTCGCCATTGTCGTACTGCGCTGTACAGGCTCTTCCCTTTTAATGCGTTACCTCTTAATGTCGCTTATTAGCGTTACGCCGAATTCAGCAGAAATCTTCAATTGACTGGAGCTTTTCACTTGATTATATTCGCAGGTGTAGCTTTCCATTAATTTACTGTAAAAAATAGGTTAATAAAATGTTTATCGTTTGTTTCGTAAACAGTAGATTTTTATTCATTAATGATCGTTTATAATTAGATAAAACATTGAAGAGATGAAACATATCTTTAATAAATTTTAATTCAACCATCGATCTAGAATGAAAATTATTTATCTTTAACATTTGTATTGTTAACTACTTATAATAATCAGCATCTTATCTTAATATTCGAACTTAAAAATAATTTCAACTAAAATCTAAAAATTTTGCTATTACACCATAATAAGCAGTTTTAAAGCAGCGCTGAAAGGGGAAAGAAATTACGTGAAAAGCTCGCGGTAATCTCATTGAAATTTTTGGTCCTTCCGCCTTCTTATGAGAGCGAGCTTTTATCGCGCGAAAAGAGAGTGTCTACGAGCCGGGGTACCTGGGGGATGAGAGGAAGGTGTCGCAGTCCTCGAAAAATGACCTCCTTAAAAGAAATACGAGGGAAAACTTCAAAGCCTCCCGAAAACCCGTCGTCGGAGGGCGAGGCCCCGGTGGCGCTATCAGCGCGGCGCGCGACGCTGATTTAAGTGTCCTTAACGACGCCTTGAACCTTTAAAGTGTCCTTAAAAAATTTCGACGAGATTAGACAGCGCGGCCCGAGACGGCCGTACCTCCGCCCGGCCAAAGTGGCCGGAACGAAGAGGCGCCGCGCGGAGGGTGAGAGAAGGAGAGTCGCTGGAGGCGCGGACTTTCGCGCGCCCGAGCTTTTAGCGATTAGCGCTAAATAATGCACTTCTCGCGCCCCCGCTTAAATCTTGGCTCGCGCCTCCCTCGCGTCACTCCCGGGGACTTATCCACCGCGGCAAACTCCCTCCTCGTCTTGAGTTCGCCCGGGAAGCTGATTATACCGGCTATTATTTAAAATATTTCATGAATTTTTCGGGTTACACTTTAAAGCTCGCGTCGATTATAAATTGACGATTTAATCTCCTTCGCCACGAACATGGCTCTTCGATCGCTCGCGGCGGGAGATAGCGAGTGGTCCTGGAGTCCGGAGGCTTTCGCGGCGGTGGATTCGAAAAACCTCGCGGAAAGAGATGGCTTTTCCCAGGACGATCGATTTTAACCTCGAAATCCCGTAAGCCATTGTAACCTCATCTCCCCGCGCGACCCGGCCATCGGCGCCAATCCCGGCCGATTTCCCACTCCCGCCGCTGCTCTCGCGCCTTTTTCCCCGCGCTGCTCCACGCTCCAACGAGCGTCTCTCCGATTTTATCCCCCCCCCTCCTCCTGACCGGCCGCGTGTAACTCGAGTCAAGTCGTCGGTAATACTAGTAATGGTGGCCAACGGCCGACGGTGTATAGTTTCAATCGCGCCTGCTGCCGCCGCCGCCGCGGCGGAGTTCGAGCGACGGGAGGGAAAAGGGACGGCCCGCCGATGTGAGGGACGACGGAAAAATCGCGATGACGGACGAGCCGGGATGCCCCCGACCGCGTGCGCTGCCGGCTTTTGTAAGGACGCCGATGATATTGCTGATAAACCTCCGCCTTTTTTACGCTCGCCGCTTTTGCTCGATCGGCCCTTGAATATTTATGAAAGTCTTGAGAATGAAATCTACATTTTTTTTAAACGGCCCGATAGATAATCTTGACGTTTCGTGTCGTAAATTGAAATTATTTTACTTTACAAATGTACTGCGTCATTAAGTTTCTTTTAATGAAATTCTTTTTCTTTTTTCAGGTGAGTACTCGAAAAAGTCGCTGCGATCCTTCAGCAAGGTACAGTGACACTAACTCATGATAAAAATAAAATTATTAACGATTCGAAAATCCTATTGAAAATAAAAATATAAAGCAACCGGCGGATTCCCGTCATAGCGACGCTATAAACGCGGAAAGCTCGCGAGACGGACAGCTAGCGCGACGACGCGGGTAAAAGCATAGGCCGCGCGTCGAGAGAGGTCACACAGCCGCCACATAGCCAGACAGTGAGTGCACCGCGCGCTATTTTCAGAGCGACCAACCTCAACCTTCCTTATAAACGCTTGGGCATCGCGTGCGCGCATCCCAGCTGCGGCCGCCGTTGATTGATGCGCTCGCGCGCGCCCCGCGTCGGCCCTAATTATTCCCCCGCTGACCAAGAAGGCTCTTTCTTTGTTTTAGCGCGGTTGTACGCGGCGGGCTGCCGATGGGGCGCTCGGAAAAATTGAGCCGACCGCTAAGTATTCCGAGAGACGCGGCTGCGACGGAATTGAGGCAATTAGACTTTGCGGGTGACTACTTTCGGCGAGACTTTCGGAGTAGAGTGTGCGCGGTGCCTCGTGCGCTTATTGTCACCGAGCGGTTTATGTTTCTTTTCGCGAGGAATGTGCGGCGGAATGTGCTTTCATTATTCGGAGAAGGAACTGACAGTCACCGGGATCGGAGTATAACTGATAGGCTGGGTTGTGATAAACATTCGAGGCGATAAGGAGACCACCGGACTATGTAGCCGGACAAAGGTTTGCTACTTGAGCAGATCGTACTTTAATTTATTGTCGGAATATTTCTCATTCATAGGATATATTATTATTAATTACTAATTAGGTGAGTATTAAATTAAATTTATTCACCATTTACATTCCGCATGAAATTGAAATTTAACGGAGAAGAAAAAAAGGTACAATTAAAAATAAAACCATGAAGTTAATGTGCAAAACTTTTTTTCCGGATACTTTGCACGCGGCTATAACAATTATACAGGATCATACTGTATCGTGCGTATATACAATCAAGGAATAACTCATCAAGACGTAATCTGATTTCCTAAATTATTATAATAAGGCGCCGATTAGATTCTCGCCTTTCTGCGATTTGCGTACGCAAATTAAATAGTAAGCCGTCGTGTGCCCGCCCTTTACCTCGTACACCCGCGCATTAAGTCGTTAACGCGTCAACGGAGTAAAGCTTTTTTTCTACCCCCGCATCCGTGTGCACCCCCTCTCCTCCCTCCTCCTTTCATTGAAAAATTTCCCTGACTCCATTATGTTTTCGCTCAGTTACGCGGTCATTCCATTAATCTTATAAGTAAGTTTATAAAATATTACGAAGAATTGGATCATCTAGATCCGCGATTATCGACGACGACGTATGCACTTACATAGTAGTGAGCGAATTACGCGCTGGGCATTCGCCTCTCGCGGCGACTTAATTTCGTCACCCGCTCGGTCAACCTTTCATTAAATCAGCATATCTCGATCTCACTGTCCACCCGGTTATTTCTAGCCTCTCCGGGCGATTCACGGTCCCTTATCACGAAGAAACACTTTTTTCCCCTGCCACCCTTTTTCATCGCGCGCGGCATTCCGGCCGCGTAATGAGGCGTAAACATGCGGCACATGGCGCGCGTCGACGCCTCGTTCGGACACGCGCGCCGGCGGTTTAGGCGCGGGATCGCCGCCGAGGGAATTCCTCTACGGGGTGTACGGGACGGTCGAAGATTGATTTCCCCTCTCGCGGGAGGAGTTTTTCTTCCGGTCCTTTCCGGAAGTTACATCACTCATCACTGATGAGTCTTGAAAAATGATATGTCCATTTAACGTTTAAATTTGAATGTCACTGATTGGATGCGGTAAGAAACAGAACACTACCTTCACTTGGTACACAGCATAGAAAGTAAGAAACTTATTAAAAGAATAAAATAAATTGTGATGCCGATGGGATTGGGCGAGCCTCGGCCAAACGCTTCCTCGTCGACGCGAAACTTGGAACTATTCCTGCCGGCCGAAAGCAATGCAAATCACCTCGTTGCGAAGGGAGCCGCGGCTCTCCGGGTATGCATGTTAAAAAAAAGGCATGCGAGCAGAGCCACGGGAAAAGTTGGTTATGAACGGATTTCCGGCCCTCGCGAATTCCGGCCGGCGAGTTGGTAGCGAGCGCGAGCCCGCGTCATTCAATTAGAAAATTGCCCTGCGGAAGCATAAAAACAAATTGAACCGGCATTAGCCGCGGCGAGTGTGTATATTATACGTGCAGGAATACAAATGTTTGCATAACCGGGCGCAGCTCTTCCAGCTGGAACTGGATACCGGCGAGCCGCGCATCCGTGTTTTCCGCGCGCCATTACACGCGTACGACGCTGTGACAAATGTTTATTGAATAAACAGCCGAGCTTTTCATTTTTCGGACGGGAGTTGCGCGCGCCGCGCTTTTTGCCCGGGCAATACCCTCTCTATGTAAATAAGCCGTTGGAGTAATACGTTTTTCACATTTTTCCTGACTTTTTATCGGTGGGTTTTGAATATTGATTTACAATTTCATTATCGAATGGTATTTTATCGGAGGTGAAAAAATTAAAATATTATTTAGGGCTTTTTTTTAAGGTTTGATGTGAATAGAAAATTGCACCGATAATTAATTTATCGAAGAATTTAGAAAATTTTCAATAACTTTTTATGTAAATTAAATTAGTGCTTAATGAAATATTTATTATTTTTCGGAATTACAAAATGTAATATGTAATGTAAATGCATCAATAATTGATTACTAAAATATGATTTTAAAGTTTTATTACTTTAATATTTATACCGCTATTGTTTTTCAATTTTTTTATCGTAAAATTTAATTAACTAAATAATAACTACGTGGAACGATTAATAATTGGAAGTAATTAGTTCATTTGTAGTAAAGTATTATACGTGTTAAAATATTAATAAGGTAAGTGATAATTGTTTTAAAAACGTTTTTTCATAAAAACAAAATAATTTTTATGAAAAAATTCTCTCCGTTTGCATAAATAAATAAACTCGACCATTATTAATTTTACTTTATTCCATCCAACTCATTAACCGTCGAAAATAAATCAATTATCCGTTGTAAAAAAAAAAATACTTTTTCTAAACTATAACAAAAAATTTCTCGCCAAAAGTAAAACGAATTAAAGACCTTCTAAGTTCCCTCGCTTATTTACTCCCGTTGAAATTTCCGCGATAAAAAGCAAAGAGCCACGCGCCCATAACTCCTTTCGAAATAAATCGCTCAGCGCAGAAGAAAATCCGTCAGGGGTATCCGGTTGCTAGAGCCACTCGCGCGCGAGAGTAGGAGGCTCGAAATAAAAGCGACGAGAGCCCCGCGATACGAAGCGACGAGCTCGCGTGTCCCGCGGATCGAGGCGCGCGCCTCTCCTCTCTCTCTCTCTCTCGGCGCGATTTCAGGACTCTAAATCACGGCTTGCGGCGTGATTTAGGGCGACGCCTCAGCGAGAGTCCTGAGACGGCAGTTCGGGATACGCTTTCCTATACCGATATGTCGGCCGGCTCGCGCGACCTTACCTATATAGCGGCCGCCCGGTCGGACGGGTTCTCCGGCTGCACACGAGGACGCGTATGAATTCTTCAGCAGGGAGGGATAAAAACAGAAGGAAACACGGCCGCCTGCTCGCCTTTTTCGATCGGCCCGTTTCTCCCCCGCTTTTTCGCTTCGCGATTGATTGACGGACACTTCCGCCGGATCTGACGAAAATAATTTTGTAACGTGATTCCTTACGAGAACAGCGGGGGTGGTTTTATTGAATTATTAAGGTATTGGTTCAGTATACACTGTTTAGTACACTAGAAACATGGAACATTTTTTTAAAAATTCAATTATTCACGGAAAAGTTCGCTGACTCGCGTGGAGTGACCTTGATTTAAGCGGCGTTTAAATGAAGTGCGAAAAGCGCGAGAAGCTCGTTTATCCTTAAATCCGCGATAAATCAGCTAACGATCGGCAATATCGACAAGCCTGTAACTTAATTAACGAACTTTCACCCGGGAGAAAAATCCGCCACATATCATCCGCGTCTACGTCCTCTAAGAACTTTTAATCACCCATAAAAAAAAGTGCCAATAGTCGTTAATTAAGCCGAAAACAGGCAGCCCTTGCTACCCATCCTGCTCGCTCAACTTCGCGTTTATTAATCGAAATGGATTGCTCTCTTGAGCGCTTAGGCTCCTTTACTTTTTTTTACAACCACGATGGTTATAAGATGAAAATCGACGCAATTTTACTAACGTCTGGTTTTTAAGTTGTTTAAAATTTTTAAATGAATGAATTCGTAGTTTTTACATTAGTTTTTCTGAAAAGATAAAACAGTGAAACATGAAGAGGTAAGAGATATTGATAAGCGGTTTTGAGTTCTCAAGAACTATATCCGAGGGGTTATTCACCCCAAGTAATCGCAAACCTTTTTTTAAATAATTATGATATTACTGACACTACAAAAATAGGTAAAATCAATTTGGAGCACCTTTATTTCAATTAATATTTACTCCCAGAAAATATATCCATTTAGTTATAGAAGCTTAGTAACCCTATACGATCAAATACCGCGCAACTGAAGAACTGCACCAGAAGAAACTATTTTCGCTCTGATTAAAAAGAACCGTCTTCCAAATCGAATCCTAATAAGAAGTCAATCCCCGCGCGGATTAAACCCGATTCCCGCCTCGGCTCGCAAATAGAGTAATTCCCATAAATCTTATTCGGCCTCGCATCCTCGTCGCACCGCACGCGCGGGGAATTACAAAAATCCGCATAAAATCAAGTATCCCGGCTCCTTTCATGTCGGGCGCCTCGCCACCGTGCGTACGACGCACCGGCGCTCGCGGCGGGGGCCTCGCGCTCGCGCGAAATAGAAAGAGGGAAAAAGGGGCAATCCATCAGACTGGCAAAACCTCGAGCGATCTCGATGCGCCGCTAAAAACCAATAGATAAATCTACCCGGTGACAATCCGGCGGTCGCCGCCGCGGTGCATGAGTGGCAGATATTTCACGCGCCGACTTTATTAGAAATAAAAATGCCCGCGCGATTTTTCGCCTTTTTGCGGTGCGCCGGCGAAGGATAAAAAAAAAAAAAATACGGGAACAAACGGCGCGTCGAACGCGTTTATTTTTGTCTCGCTGGCCGAATTTCTGTTTGCCCGCGCGACGCGGACCGATCGTTTTGTCAATCTTTTGTACCGCAATCGCCGCGGGTGCAGTGTGTTTCAACAGCTATTAGCATCCGTGTAGATTTTGCGGCTGAAGAAAAAACTTTATCAAAAATGAATAATTTTTTTTTCATTAGATATTTGTGGTACAAATTATTTCTAGTTGAAATGTACGCGTGAAATTCACTTTTTAAAAAACGTTCTTACTCTCGCGCGATATGAGTTGCGTATTGGGGATACCGAGAAGAAGCGAGAAGGGGGAATCCCAGCGAACAGTGATTTCTCTAGGTGCAATAGACGATACACCCAGGGCCTTATTGACTCGACCGTCGGGGCCCGAGCCTTCTCCGTCGGCTCTTATCTGCGCCGCCGCGGTCCCGCAGCGAAACCCGCTCTGAATTTTATCGCGTGACGCATGCGCGGGGTCGGCCTTTTGGGCTCAGGTTTTCGGTTAGGCGAAGAGAGTATAAGAATGAACGGAGAGAGAGGCGATATTGATTAAAGGTTGCGATTTTTTTTTCGCCGCGAGTGAGCTCGCGCCGGTAATTTATGCTGGTCCCGATAAAGCCGTCTTTTACGTCAGGTGCCCGCCGCAGCGTAGATAAATATTTCTTTTTGAGTTTCGAGCTATTTCGTTTTTCAGATAGCGCCTTTTTGCACGCCCGGATCCTTCTCTTTTCATTCCTCGATTGAGCATCTATTCACTCCACTTGCTTTCCGGCATACCGGTAATAAATCGTTTCGCAATGGTTCGATAACGAAGAGAAAAGAAAAGAAAAAGAAGAGTTCCTTTTTATAAAATTCAAACTTTTATTCTAAAACCCCCCGAGCCGCAGCGATTATCAAAGCTGCGCCCGGCGGAGGAGGGAAAAAGGACGGCGAAGCGAAAAATGAAAGAGCGCGCAAGCGGAATATACCGGGCAAACTCGGCGAGTTAGCTCGAGCGAACTCGAGCATTTACCCGAGCGAGCGAGCGCGCGGCCACGCAGGGGCTCGTCTTATGGGAATTACGCATGCATGAGATATGCAAACGTCTCTTCGTCTTTCGCGATTTCGTCCCCGACGATGGACGCCGCTCTCTCTCTCCTCTCTCCTCTCTCTCTCATCTCGCTCTTTCGCCGGAAAGTCTGCTGGGTATCCTGCTGCTGTCGGGGCCACCGCGGGAGAAAGGGAGACGGAGCGAGGGGGCACGTGTATTCGCGCCTCCGGCCTGGGCCGAGAACTTCTCGTTTGCTCGGCAGAAGAGGAGTCCGCCCGATGACGTGCGCGGCCCTCGAATGCTAATTTAGATTGCGATCGAGCATGAATTTTGGGTTATTAAATGTCTTGCATCGCGTGCACTGGGCGGAGAGGGACGGATGATAAGCTGGCTGCTCTCTGTATGCGATCGTAAAGCTTGCATCCTCCGTGTGTAATTTTTGCTCCGCGTAGTTACTTTTTTCCGACGGTCGCTATTTTTTTTTCGTCGAATTCGAAGCTACGCGATCTACTCACGCAAATCGATGTACACGTGCAGCTTCTTTCAAAATTTAAATTTTTTTACGATTTCAGTAGATACTTCAGTTTTTTCATTTTTTTCTACAAGATTGATTTTTTGAATTTACTAGAGCACCTTCTGTTTTTATTGAAATCGTCACGAAAATTTGCACGATGCGCTTACTATGAAAAAAGGGAACAAAGGCGTCGGGCGTTTAATTTACGATCTCCCCGTCGAAAATAGAACGGAAATATTTTCAGCGTCCATAAAACCGCGCCGGGGTAAAAAGTCGGAGCGCGGGACAGATAAGGCGCGGGGCAGTGAGAACGCCGCTTTAGATTTACAGCTCGCGTCCGCGGAGGAATACGAGAGGAAGACTCTCCTCGAGGACCTCCTACGGCGGGACAATCGGGGCCAATCGTCCGATTTCTTTGTTAGTCGCGAATCTCTCTCCTCCTCGCTCTTCCCTCCGCCCGCTCCCCCGCCGTCGTCGAGTGCTTTGATCGAGTGCGCCGTTGGACTAGGCGACGATATTAATAGTTGCGCGCCTTCCGATATTTACAGCCTACCTGTTGCTCTCGCTCCCTGCAAGCGCGTGTCTTTGTTTCTCCGGATGTGCCCCCGAGCGCGCGCGCGAGAAGTAGCGCCGCTGTCGCGTGTTCTCTTTTTTTTTCGGTGGAGGACGCCGACGGCGGGAGGTGAACGAGAGAAAGAGCGTGACTTGATTCAAGGGGCGCTTTTGAAGTGCGTCGGGAACGATGGGTTTTATGGACTCGCCTCGAGTTTTATCGATGCCGCTGGCTTGTCTCGATGGGCACTTTCGCGAGAGCCGCGATCTGAAAGCTGCCGATGAATTCCGTGAGATGAATTGATGAATTCATTTGGGTAAAGCGAGCTATTGTTGCTTGATTTTCTATTTATTTTTAACGCGCTCAAAATATCCTCAAAATTCATACAGTATACCATAGTAATTTCGAAATTATATATAGATTCCATCGAAAAAATCAAACCTCTATTGAACACTACGTCAAACATTTTATAACCTACAGTCTTCATAACATCGCAAATTTATTTCGTTACTCTACTGCACGCTTAGGAGACCCTCTTCATTCTACAAAAATCGTTAACTATAACGTCCCGTAAAAAGGTAAAACAAAGATCGCTCGCGAAAAGTCGTTCCCCCGTAAAAAAAAACGCGGGAATTACGAAAGTCCGGTGGGGGGGCGAGGGTTCGAAAAACGACGCGGCGGGAATCGCGTTTTAAAAGGGCCGGCTGCGGTGCGCCGCCTTCGCGACGCCAAGCGAAAAACCGGTCCTGGTGGCGCGATCGGCCCGGGCCCTCGCGCGTTCGCCGAATTCACGGAGATACACATAACGAGGATGCTGCTGCCGATTCCCGCGCGGTCAAACTGGTTTTCGGCGGTTCCAACGCTCGCCCGTAACCCTCCCGAAGCCTGCGGATGTCGTGCGCGCGCGCGCTTCTTTGTTCGTACGGCCGCAGGCTGCAGCACCGTCTTGGTCCTCTCCTTTTTTTTGCTCGCCTCTCGCGAACGAGGGAATACGTAACCGAAAGAGAGTGACTGCACTCGAGAAAGAGAGACGGTGATTTTGGCGGGCTTTCAATGTTTTTGCATCCATTTGAATTCTGATAATAGAGTAGAAGTTTGTATGGCATGTATTTAAGGTTTTTTTAATTTAAGGGTGAAGTGAAATGCAGTTTCGGCACGACATCGCTTTTTTTATTTTGCAACTTAAATTGACTTTTACCGTATAATTGGATTAAATGGAAAGAATTTCTTGCTTTTCATATGACGTTGTGACTTTTTAACAAAAGAATTTTTTATTATTGGACATACTTAACTCAATTTTCTAATAAATGATCAAATTAAAAGCTACCGGTATACCTCTCGGAGCTTAATTAAACAAATAGCCAGTCCAGTACCTCCACTTTCTAATTGGCCAATCAATCTTCGAACATGAAAAAGAAAAAGCACCTCTTTTCACCTCTACGCTCCAATTTGTTTAACACCCGTCTTAATAACCAGCCGAAGCTCCACGTGTCGTTGATCAGTAGGCGCGGTCCTCGACGAGGATTAATACCAGTGGCGTTTTTGGTCCGGCAATTATCGGCCTTTTCGCGGTGGTGTCCACGCGGGGGCGAGGGACGAGGAAAGACCAAGCTCGGCCTAGGCAGAAGGAGAGCACGAAAGGTATACCGCACGCGATACCGTTGCGATTCGCGGCGGCGGGCCTCTTTTTGCGCGTGGCCTTGAACTCGGCGAACCATGCGCGAAACGAAGAAGCGGCGCGAGGCCGACGAGGCCTCCATACTCCTCTTTCGACTCCGACTGCCTGATTGACGCGTGTCTTTTTCCCGTGGCTTTTTAATTGAAAGGTGCACTGCGCTGGTAACAGTTTGAGAATCAAAGTCGTTCGTCTTAGCCTGTTTCATTATTTAAAATAATAATAATCAAATACGTTATTTTGATAATCGATACTATCACTCATTTTTAACCGGTTAATTGAATTTATTATTAATTTTCAAATTCACTAATTACCGCGTTAAGTACTGTAGACCGTTACATTTTTAAACAAATAAATACATGTTTTTTTTATGTATAGTGGCTTTATTACTTTGCATTTATATTTGTACTTAAAGTAATGTCCAGTAATTCGTACAAATTTAACTGCTACACTAGAGCAAAAGAATTCCCAGACCATGTTTAACCGTAAAAGCTTAATCACCGCAATTGCGCGCATAAAGAAAATTCAAAGTCCGCCTTTCGGGCGCGCGGGTCGGAAAGGTCAAAGTAAAAAGAGCGCACTTTGAATTAAAGCTCGGGGTGTGGCGCCGCGTCTTTCTAATTAAGGAATTCAGGATGTGCGCGGGAGCGGAGCTTTCCTCGGTGCGTCGAAAAGTGAATAAGGGTCGACGCGCGCGCGCGCGCACCACCGAGATAGCGCCGACGAGCGATTCCGACGACCCCGGGGAAGCTTTTTGCACTCTCATTCGGCTCGGGTAATTTGCCTCGGCCCCCGACCGTCGCTCTCCCGGCGTCGTCTCCTCTCCGATGATTCGCGCGTATTCCAGAGGCGAGGCTCACCGGGAACTTGTTGCTGAGGGAGATTTTTCAGCGGGGGAATCTCGACTCGGCTTGAATTTCACGTTAATTTGCGATTGCTTTGTGTTACCGATCCACTCCCTGGTTATATATCCGATAATTTATTTTATTTTATATTTTTTGGAATATTTTCATTGAGCTTTTTTTAACGTTCATTAAAGAAGAATCATGAATTTACACTTTGAGAAAATGATTAATACTTTGTGTAGTTCTGCTGAGAATAAAGAAAGTAATTCTACTAACGATTGAAATAATTTATTGTGTACATTTTGATTTGCACACAATGAAAAATTCCGAATGTAGCGAGCTTTTTAGTTATTTACTTCGGTATAATTTGTTCAATTTTAACGATGTGCATTAAGGGCCAATTATTATAACATTGCAAATATTGCATAAAGAAAATTCAAAAAGCATAACCAGAAATTAAAAAAATCTTCATTGTGCATCGTTCACAAAAGATCCATGTAATTTAATGATGAATGAAATTCCTTTCAAAGATTTACCGACTACTTCAGAAACTGCGCGAGCGGAGTATTTCCTCATTGAGCGGCTTTTATCACTGATAAAAGCGCCCGGTACAAACAGCTGTTTGATAAGAAGCGACGTAGGAAAACGCGGAAAACGAGCAAATAATGACTCGACGGTCAGCCCGTTCGAGTTCATCGCGGCGCGCGTCGATAGTCATCCAGCCGTTACCGCGCCATTTCTCCAGCGCGGTGAATCCCGGAAAACTCGACCGGTCGACCTTTACTTAGCGAATTATTGAGATCGATCGGGCGATTAGGTCCGGTTTTCGGAATAATATTTACCGTAGTTTTCGATTTTTTTCCCGCCGCGAAGCTTTACGGTAGGCGCGGTCAATTGTTGCTCTTGTGGTTTTCTTAAGGCTACTCTATCAATTTCGAAATTTATTGGCGCCTTATCTAACGGTCGGGTGCCATAAGGCAGTAAAACTAGCGAACCGATCAATCTTTGCCCCTCTTCCTCCTTGAGTGTACTTTGCGCCAGGGTCTTTTAACAATGAAGGGTTTTTTTTGTGTAATTTAGAGATAGTTTGAATTTATATCTGCTGCTAACAATGAGACAGTGCACCTTTTATTATTTATACACAGATCATAAAAATATTGTCGAAAGTGTCTACGGTACTTTATCTCTCGTTAATAATAAAGAAAAATAACTCTGCTTCCTCGTAACACAATTACTTCAAGTCATTCAATAACGCACATACATACACAAACTCCTATTGTGAAATACACGTAAGATTCAGCCAGAAATCGCCGAATGAAGCGGTCAAATCTTCCCTCACCCCGGAATTTTTCCAGCCAACTGGACGTCCGCGCGGGTCCTCCCATAAATCACCCCGAGATTCAAAAAAAGGTAACCCGCAAGACCATTTATTCCCGGCTAATTGTACACATCTCATAAACGCCAGCGACTGCGGCGAATCTAATCAATCAATCTCCCTGCCCCCTCCCCGCGAGTCTCGTAAAAGGCGGCCAGTGCGCGGGCGCCTTTTTCTCGTCCCGCGCGCGCGCGCGCGCGGCAGTTTTATGAATGAACGCGCGCCGCTCGACGAGTGGGCGTACGTGTACGAGCCGAGCTCGTAGTAAGGAGAAACCGTTGCCGCCGGGGCCGGTATCGCTCGGGCGCGACGCGAAAAATTTTATCGGCGAGAGGGTCCGGGGGCGGGAGGGGGGAGAAGGAGGTTTGATAATAAAACGCCGCGCGACCGGATGTGGCCGGGTGGGAGCGAGCGCGCCCGCAGAAGTAGCGCGAGGTATATTAACGTCTTGGGCGTGTTTTATGCAGTCGAACGGCCGAGTGAGACGTCCCGATAAGTTCCATACCCGAGCGATGAATTTTATTTGCGGGGCTCGCGTGTTTTTGAGACCTTCAATAAAATCGAATTTCACTGCTGCGATTCGTTTTGCTCGCTCGGCTTTTATATAAATTCAACTCGCGTCATTGTTTTATGCTTTCAATGTAAGAAACATCTTTCTTTTTTTTTTTAACAAGTTTAATGTTGCTTCGTAAATGAATACAAATTTTTAATTATTTATTCACATTTTAATGCACGCGCTTATACCAGGACGTGTACGACTAGATCGACGTACACGAACTGTCCCTTGTATGGTACAAGGAGGAGTGTTTACATTTCTAGGACGCGCCGCATAAATTTGTATCGTTTGTTTCTTTGCACGCGCGATAATTATCAATCTCTTATTACTCCCCGTGTAAGTACGGTGTACCGCGTCCGCTCGCCCCGTCCGGGCTATTAATTATACAGGCATTGCAAAATTTGAAATTAAAATGAAATTGTAAAAGTGGTCATTATCATTTTGACACTAAAAAGTTCTTGACGCCTCGGAATCAGCATAAATTCATATCGCCGGACTCTCTTCTCTTTTATTTTGTTCGCGAACAACGGCGCGGGGTCCCGGCTCGTCTTCGCTCGCGCGAATAAAACGACGCGTGCGCAAAATAAATCTCGAAACGAAGCCCGGGAATAATAAGCGACGCGCGAGCGGAAGAGGCGCGCGATTTAAATATTGTAATGTAATAAAATTGTAAATTGTAATGCGACCTGCATCGGCGAAATGTCGAATGACCATTCAGCTTTTCATTGCCCCGCAAAGATCGCACGTGCACGAGCTTATCGCACACACTCACCAGTCACATAGTCAGTGTACGCTTATCTTAAAAAAGCGAATACGAATAAAAAAAAACTTATATTTATTATTACAACTAATATTTGCAGCGAGCGATGATATGCGAGATGAGAAATGCGCGCGTTTAAATTTCCAAAGAATATTCTTTGTCACCGACAAATTAAGGCTAACAACGATGTAGCGTCGCCGTATCTCGCTGAACAATCCGGCTTGAAGCGACGCGTCTGCAAAAATCGGGAGGGGGGCGACGACGTGTCCTCTACCCGCGTGTATATCACGTCGGCGGACAATCTCTGCCGTCCCCTTGATTCGCACTTATTTATCGCGCCGTCGCAGCCTCGATACACCCACGGCGGCTCCTTCAGAGGTGTGAAAGGCGCGTGGTCGTCGACGACTTCGCCCCCGTGCTCTCGCGCTCGCTCCGGAAGTCGAGCGTGCACGCCCCCCTTCGCCGCGCGTTTCGATATTTTTTCACTGCGCTCTCGAGACAAAAGGCGCGCGGATTTATGTTCGAGGGGTTGTAGATTGCTTTTGAAATCTTCACTGCCTTTGTATAGTGGCGAGACAAGTATTTAGTACGGCTAGTAGTAAGAAATATAAATTGTTCGTTTACTCAATTTAATTGAAGTATTGCGGAGTTAAAGGATATATTGAAGATTGGTAATTGTAAATAAACATTTTATTTAGAATGTGCTTTATTGGGTATTTGTAACGATATAGTACATCATTCAAATTACAATAGATATCTTTTAGGGAAGCACGTTCTAGCATATTTCATTTGAGTTTCTTCTTTGTTGTACACGTAAAAGCAAAACTCCTTTTTGGCTGTCTCGATGATTTCTACAATAGGTTCTTGTTCGCGAGTGATGGTGTATTGGAATCCAGAAATTTCAACTGATCTTTCACGAGTGCCATCGGCTTCAACTCTGAACACTTCGATTCTCTCGCATTCTGTTTTATTCGGGCAATGTCCAAGGAACATTAGAAAGCCGCCGTCCGGTAAATTATGTATTTTGTGCAGACGAATCTTGGTAACGAAAGCGAATGTTTCGTTCAAAATTAATTTGAAACTCTCGTCGTATTGATAACATTCTACCTTTTTGCAAGCTGTTCTGGCTGCCCAACACATACCGAATAGACTGTTAGCATTTGAGCCAGTAATTAGAGTGCGCTCCTTATCGTTTTCGATCATTTTGTCCAACAATATTTTACTCTTTCCGTTTGGGTCAATGTGTAAAATCTTTATATTCTTATCATCATCGGCGAAGTTTAGAAAGTATCGATTGACAATGTACTCGTGGTCGGGTATCAAGTTGGGTGTGTACACGTAAGTCATGAAATATCCTTTTGCTGGTGAATCTTGTTGTACCGGGAATATTTTTACATTGGATGTAAAATTTTCACCTGGCATTAAGAGAGAAGGCTGGCCAATTTGAGTACCCTCCTCGTCGAACATCGATCTGTAGGCTTCCAGGTGTCCGCTCGTTGAGTTGCTCATGTAAAAAATTTCAAAGGAGTTTGGATACCACACGAAATCTAATAAACCCTCGCTCAAAATAGTAGTGGGACTCATTTTTACCTTGCAATTGGTCATGTCGACAGTTCGAATTTTTGTGATGCATTGGTTGTCCAGATTTTCCTTTCTCCATAACTTGCAAGAAATTATTAAATGCTTACCATTGTTGTTCAGAGTCACCGGCCATAAGTAGAGCCAATCGTTATGGTCTGCAGGAATGTTGCATGTTTTCCGAAAAATAATCTCGTCGGACAGTTTCTTCTCTCTGATTAACTGACAATTTTGAGTGGGATAAATTTCATCAGAATCGCAAATTCCGTAAGCAAAACTGTTGTCTTCTGTGGCGATAAAAGGGCCGTGAAGATCCACTTTTCCTTCTGGGTAAACTCTTGGCCATTCTTCTGTGTATAATTGAGCATCTACACTTTGCACAATTAAAAGGAACCACGATGCAAGAAAAATTACAAGTATTTTTTGTAACGCAAACATGATGAAAAAAGTCACAGACTATTCTCTGAAAGAGAAACGACACCTAATGCTTATAATCAATCGGAAATTTCACTTTCGTACTTTATCAAACACATTTTTAATGTAAAAATATTAAAAATGCAAAATACCTTGCTAAAACTGCTGTATTAGTTATTAAATACTGATGAGCGGTCGTTGCCATGCAATACTTTTACTTGAATATTTTAGCACTCTAGATAGAGACGTTCATCGTCTGACTGACACGCCGAGAGTGTTACAGTTGAAAACATTAAGCTCTTCTTACGATTGCTCGATTATTTAATTCTCTCCCCCTCTCCACAGCTTTACAATTTCCCAAGCACTTACTTTGTATTGAACAAACTGTTCTCAGGCTGTCTTCAGCTGATACTGTTACCAATGTATCCACCAGTCAATTTGTAATCGTCTTGAACTGTGTCACTCATGATAACCTCTACAGTCCAGTGAAGAAAAAGGCACTTATTGATAAACAAAAAATGGCGCTTATCGCATTCGACGCTCATTTATTAGCTTTTAAAAATAGATACACTGCAACATTGCATTAAATAATACAAAATTTAACAACATTCTAGTTCATTAAATTAAACAGTATTTCCTGTTAGTTCACGTACACTATGTGAATTGCGTTTCATATTTATTAATTTATCTGTTCGCAAAAAGATAAGCTCGTGAATCGTTTATAAAGAACTGTACACTTTTCTCGAATTTTAGTCTCTAAAGCTAAACCTAGCGAATAAAACATTTTTTTCATCGTAAAGTCTTCTCTCCAGGCAAAATGAAACTAAATCGCGCATCAAGATAAGGAAAAAAATTAAGTCCTAAAGCTGGAAGACAAGGCGTCTCGGGAACAGGTAACAAACTCAGGGGCGTTCGCGCGGCCCATGAAAATTAATATTATCTTAAGCTTGTACGCAATTTACTCTAGCACCAGTCTCACGCGTAAACTTTGTTCTTGATGTCAAAACTCGGCGCTTAGAGCAGCGCGCTTCCCTCTGCGGGGTATTTCGCGCCCGGCGCGCGGGCCCATCACTGCAGAGAAAGAGAGGGAGACGCGAATGCACGAGAGACAGAGACGCGGCGAGAGGGAGGGAGGCGACGGTGAGACGACGTGAATCTAATCCCCCTCGTAATCTGATGTAATTGAAGGTACGGCGAGGTAACGCGCTACGTTGGGGTAAGGCTAGGCACGCTTAACCCAATGAAACAGGTGCCGCGTGGTGGTCGCTCTCTCGGCCTCGGGATGAGCCTTCGCTCCTGTTCCACTCGGCCCCGCTCGCCCGCTCCTCGCCCCCCCCTCCTTGTTGCCGCAGACTGCGCTATTTGTCATCGCGCGGAACAGCGATCTTCTTTTTTTATGATTAATAAGCTGGGCTGTAGGATAAATGTTCAGATACTGCTTGAGCTGCAGTTACCTTTTGTACTGTAAGCATTGAATTATTGCCTGGGAGATAGCGAGTGTACGATGCTTAAATAATTGGATAATTGTTTATTTAATGAATAAGTTAATGGACTCAGCTCATGTCATTGTTAGGTCGATTTTCATGTTGGAAGCAAGACAGTGATTGGAGATTACTTCATTTATTAAATGATTGCAATTTATTTAACAGTTAAATCAACGATTCGTGAGGGCACGCTCGTAAGGGCATTAATGATAAACTGACAGTACAAACTTTTTCGATATCTGATATTCGTATAACTAAAGTAATACAAATTTATGATTCATAAAATAAACATTAATTAAACATTTTGCATAATTTTATTATGATTGAAATTTTCCTGAAATTTAATTTTGGCATAAAGAATGTACAATAAAGTATAGCGATAAAAAAGAAAATTGTTTAATTCAATTGAAATGAAAATAATGCAAAGAAAACAGAGGAAACACGAGGAAAAAGTGTCTTGACAATTAAACTGTAATCTAGGCCCCGCTACAACACAGAGCTTTTTCACGAATGAACTTAATTTCCAGAATGATCCTGCGCTACCGTCTTATTATCTTTCCCTCACTCGACTATCCGTTTTCCTCCTTTTTTTCCCGTCCATTCTTCCAGCGGCGCTTCTCGCAGCGGCGCCGGTAGTGTGAGGGGGAGGGCGAAAAAAAAGTGCTCTTTGACGCCTGGAAAATCACACTGCGGACTTCGCGCTCAGCTAATTAAAAGGCCTTTCATGCTCTCGAAGCGGTGCGAGTCTCGGCGCGAGAGCGTATAATAAGGCGGGTGAGAGTCGGGCTCTTCCCCCCACTCCCCCCTCCGTCGTCGTCGCCCTCGCAGGACTACCTGTTTCGCAGCCGGAAAAATCGCGCACAGTTAACTGAATAATGTCGCGCGAAATTTCCAGCGTATTTTCCACTCGGATTAACCGAGTTACTTGGGCGAAATTCTAATTTCGGCTTCAAAAGAATGGCTGCCGGCATCGGCCCGCGCCGAGAGGAATAATTTTATGGCTGCGCAGTTTTAAAACTGCGCCACTTTTGTTTCGTTCGCACTGCTTTTCAAGCGTGATTTTACTCTCGTTTTTATCCGCTTCCGGTGATTTTTATTGCTTTGGCTTAATTCGCACGATAATGTGATTTTCCCTTACTATTATCCTATCGATTTTTAATTAATTAATTTCTTTTTTGTTTCAGGTGGGTACTTAATTCAGTTCGATTATGGGCAACAGCGCGCAATTAAAATAGTAAGTTATTCTAATTTCATTGAATAATTAACTTGAACTGTCGAATAATCGATTAAAATATTTAAATGAAAATGTCGATTTAATCATATTAAGCGAATTTGTATTTACTTTTCGTACTAACTTGTTTTTGCACTGAAAAAGTATAGATTAAACATAATTTTCAAAACTTTTACAAAATAAAATACGAGAGTACTATAAGTTTATTTTTACTCTTCGATACCATTCATAACCGGATAAAACAAGTTATCTCCATTTTATATTATTTGTCGAAATTTATTTATGAAATTTTATTCACCGACCAGTCGAAGCGACTTTAGCGTATAATCTGACGAAACAATTCGAAATCAAGCCAGCGCTCGCATCGCTTGCTTGAATTTTGTTTACTTCATGCCCTGCTCGATTTAAAGTTTATTAACTCCCAATCCGGTTCAGTTGATCTCTCCCCCGCGCTGTTCCCCCGTCCAATGGATCCAAGAGCGCGCTGTTCCCATCTAACCCATATACACTTTTCTCGATCGTGTCGAGGGCGCAGGGGAGAAAGAGAGTAGTCGATCCCCGATTAATTAGCCGTCCAATTAACGCACCTCATCTCTCGCTTTGCTCGCCGATCCGATCGCTCTTTCTCTCCTCTCTCTCGCGCAACGATGAATTATTTATCCGAACGACCAGGGCTAATTGCTCTCTCGCGCCTGCGACGCGTCTTGGCCTTCGATCTAGATCGCATCGCGCCTGCTCCTCTCTTCAGCCCCTTTTTTTCCACCCAACGAGGGGGCAGGGTTCTTTGTTTCTTTTCACCGATTTTATTTCAATCGGTGATAATTTTAGGTTCGCCGGCGCATCCCTTTTTTGCGGAGATCGGTTGACCGCTCGGACGTTTCTAACGATCATAACGCAAATTATTCCCCGCTCGTTATACACAAGGACCGCAGACTCGTGCCCGGAAAAAAGCTTAAGTTCCAATTTGCGTCGAGTGTACTTTTGCGTCGCCGCAATCTCTCTCAAATTTTTCCCGCGACGAGCGACAAAAAAGCCGGAGGCGATATCGCGGACGGACGCGCGCGCGCAAAAAGAGAGCGCGACCGCGAACCACTTGTTCGAATCGGTCGCTCATCGCCCGCCGACGCGCGGGAATAAAAAAAGGAGGGAAAAGACCAACGGCGGCGGCAAAACTCGGCGGAATTCCGATCGCTAATTCAGCGGCGCGGCATGCAAAAAAAAGCGCCGGGCTCGGGAAACGCGCCCACGAGACGGCGAGGAATGCCGCGCCGCGCTCCCATTTTCCCCGGCGCTCGGCGGCGGCGCTTACTCGAGCGTGACGAAAATCAAAGAGGAAAAGGAGAAGCCGGCTCATTCAGGCTTGTAAACACGCCGAGTGACGCGGTAGCCGCTGCACCCGGTTTTCCCGCGCTGAAAAAGCCACGCTACCGGCCGGAGAGGAAGAGAATTCGAGTTGACCGTAAAGGACGGCAGTTTCTAAGATGTGGGTACTTTCGGTTTTATTTTTTGTTCCGATTATTTCGTGCGTCACTGGCGTTTTTTGCGTGAACGCAGACTGCGATGTGTGCAATCGCTTGGGGAATTAATTCCGAGAAAGCGACTTAGTTATGCTGGGAATAATTTAGCAGCGAAGACGCGGAGTGCAGTTTCCTCGTCGGCGCATTCGATGGTATTCCTAATCCAGGAGGTTAATGGTACCCTGCGTACCGTCGTTTTTGTCCGACCTTTTTGTTCTTTATTTACTTGTATATATCCCCGCTCCTCTTGCGTTTCTTAATGAGTTTGCGTTCCGCCTGACGCTTCCGTACTTTTTTGCGCGCACTGCGGTACTTTACCTTGTTGTGTATACCCACTGTACAACTATATTACGCTAATAAATGTTTAGCCGCTCTGAACTCTTGCGTAAGAAATAAATTATGCAATTTTCCGGCGCACACTTAATTACGTCTTCGATTCCGTTAAAACAACAAGAAGAAATAAAATATTCTCTGCACTAATGGAAACAATTATTCCAGAGGCGAGGGCAATTTCGTTTAAATATTTTTCTGTCGCGGGCAATAAAAAATTCGACCGTCGTCAGTGCATTTAATTCGTCGATTGTACAAGCTTCTCCAGACAAAACACATAAATCAATAAGTTCTCGATTCTTAAATCGCGATAAATAACCATTAGCGATGGGGGGTGCGCGGGTGCTCGGGCGACAAAACGAGAAGAAAGGCGATGGAGAGAGGAGGCCGGCACGCGAGAATTTTCGCGCGATTATTCCGGCGCGTCTCCCAGCCGCGGGAGCACAAAAGAAGCCGGGGCATTCCGTTCCGGGTCACGGCCGAGCGACGCCGGAGCGTTATACTCGCGCCGTTTGATGTTCGCCCGGTGAATTGACCCGAATTGGATGGGACGCCGCTGCTCTTTTATTTATACTCGTTTTTTTTTTATTTCAACAACTGCTGAAATTTTCGTTCCTTCCCGTGGAGGAAGCTGCGTGCTACCCGCGACGCGGACCACGTTAATCTTTTATTTTATTCTTTTTTAGAGCGCGCTTGATGGATAGCTTTTGAGTACAAATTGAAATTGATGTTCTTTAGAACGGCGGCGGGGGATCGCGTGACTGGAGCGGACCGAATGTTTCAGTGCTCCTTGAAATATATACTGCAATGGAAAAATAAAGATTAATTTCGCCCGCCCCCGCGTGCATTGTTATTATTTCACTGCGCTCGCGATTCATTTTTTAAAGCGCTCTTCCGACGCGCCCCGTCACACCGCGTTGAATGAATTATTTGTAACGCCACCATGGCAAAAGGTGCAGCAACCTTCGTGAAATTTTGTCCCTTCTAATCGCGACTAATTCTCGCGCAAACACCGTAGCAAATGCGATTCACTCATTAAAGTGCGCGAGCAGGTCTCAAAGGAAAAAAAGAAACGGCGGATTGACGGGGGCTAAATAAAGCCCATAAATCGGGCGCTCGAGCAGGAAGCGCCTCGGCCGTGCTCGGACTCTCTCGCGGGGAGATCGAAATGCGCGCCAAATCGATAAGCTCCGGGAGAGCGGCGCGCGGAGAGAAGCCGAGCGCGAAATCCAAGCGGCAGCGGCGCAACCCCCCCGCCCGCCCCGCGAAGGCGGATATTCGAAATTCCCGCGCGACTCCCGGTGACCGCTGCTCGGATATTCCATTAAGATATCGGCCGTCAAGGAAAATACGTTATCTCGGCCGCGCACGAGCTGCCGCGCGCGAGCTCCGCTTTTGCGTCCGAGCGAGCCGCGGAATTTTCGCTCGTGCGCGCGGGAGACTCGCGCTCTGTGTACGAGAGAGAGAAAGAGAGAAAGAAAGAGATAGCGGCAGAGAGAGAGAGAGAGGGAGATTGTAGTTCGGGAGAGAAGCCGAGGGCTTTAGTAGGTGGCAATATCGCGAACGAGATTGGCAGGACCGATCCTTCTGGATGTATAGCTCGTACGTTATTGTTTGGACTTGATGGTGCTTTGACTGCGGATTGAATTACGTTCCGTGCTTATCACTGATAGCTAGCGTGCCCGGAGTTCTATTTGTTTTCGTATCGCCGAATTTTTAGCCAACTGGACTTCAGTTTGTTTTTTAAGTGAATCATGCGCGATTTTCGTTACTTTCAAATATGATTTGCTGATTAATCATTATTTAAAAATTTAAAAATGATTTATTTTCAATTTAAAATGTGACCATACGTTATTTTGATAATAAAATATTTCATCTGAAAAAATTATTTATACAACATAAAATTCATCATTTGAAAGTATCAAAGAAACGTCGTCGAAAGCAACACCCGCTTTAACCGAATAAAAAGTCGTTCTTTTGAGAAAACAAAGAGCGTAAGAGGGAGCGAAGCTCAATTAATAGATCGGATTACTCGCCACCGCGGAGTAAAGACCGGAGTGCGGGGGAGAGGCTGCGCGCGCGTCCGGCGCGTAGGAACAGCTGGACTCGGCGCGTCGTGGGCCTTGTAATCGCCGTTAACAGCCGCCGGTATAACTCCGCTCCTCGTCCCGTCGGGGACAATACCGGGGCGAACTGTTATCGAGGAGCCGCTGTTGCCGCCGCGATGTTAAGTAGGCCATTACCCGTGCGCGCGTCCTCCTTCTCTCCCTCGCAATCTACTCCGCCGGAGTCCTTCGAGGGTTGTATCCGCGAGTCGAGCTTCGCCGGGCTTTCCCAGCCAATTCGTGTGTTCGTTAACGAATAGTTTGTTGTTTCGAATTGTATAAAATTAAAGTATCATTGAAATCGAGGGGGGAATTATTATTGCTGAAACGAGGCTGTTAGCCTTTATTTTTCCGAGCTTCTTTCTGTTGTTCTTTCGTAATGTGCTTTTTCTTTAACGAGCTTTAAACCTTTTTAGTTAAAAAAAAAAATAAATTTTCTTTTAAATGCAGGTGAAGGTTTTTTGCGATAGACGAACTGTTTAATTGTTCAAGGTTTTTTGCAAATACTTGTAAAACTGAGATAATAAAATTTGTACGCTATTCGTGTACTGTTCGGTATAAAAATATCTATTAACCTAAATTACACCGACAATCGTGAGTGTAGACAACGGTCTAAATTTACGCGTAACCCATTTGAATTTACAAAAACATTCACTGTTGACAACAGTTTCAATTTGTAACGGAACACAATGCTCCATTTGTTTGCGAATTCAAATAACCACCGCATGTGATACCTTATTTATTTTAAAAACGTTAGAATATACCACGAATAGACCACAAAAGTTATTCTGGACTTCTATTTTCATGTGCAAACATCTATTTTATTTGACTTCAATTGCAATACTGAAAAGCAATTAAAGCAAAGTTTAAAATTGCCCAAATGAATTTTAAAAGAACAAACACACTTGATTGTTGACAGCGATCCCGTACTACCATGTCATTCGTTTTTTAGTAAAATTGCAGCGGGCTTAACGCAAAATAAGTAATTGTAATAAACAAACAATTTTTAATACAAAAATAATAAAAAACGTCTAATTTTTTTTCTAATTTCTAATTTTGAGCTTACGCTTACATTGATACTTACCCACCGCTATTTGATCGGTACCACACAAGTTTTTCCATAAGCTCCAAAACACTTGCAAGGAGCACCGGCGACATTCGAGAGCCGGGTTAGTTTTTCCCCGCGGCTAGCGATCGCAATAGCGTCCTGGAATTCCGGGGCGCGCTAGCATGCGTGCCGCGGAAATTGCGCCTGTCCGGTCGGCTTTTAGCCACGCGATATCTGTGCCGCCGATTTTTTTACTGGGCCAGGGACGCCGACGGACAATTTATGTCTCAATCGCACGCGGGCCCCGGAAGTCGCGCTCCCCGCGAGATACCGCACGCTCGAGCCTCGCGACGTACGTACACACTGGGCCGACGGGTCCGAAATTCACGCCTTGGCAATTCGTTGCGCCGAGATTATCGGCTGGTTCGTTTCTTTTCTTTTTTCTTATTTTTCGCGTATATACGGCTCGCGTGTCGCCGCGGAGAAAGCGCACACTTCGCGCTACGGGACGTGACGGTGCGCGCGGGAGAGATTTCGTTGCGGAATTGCCGTACTGTTACTCGCTGATGTGTTCCTAGAATTCGCGTTCGCGTTGAAAACGATATTTAATGTACTGTTAACGTTTTTATTATCTTTTTTTTATTTAAAGTACGAGTGTATTTGAAAGTAGTTATTATAAAGTTTGAAATTTTGAAATTTTACTCAGACGTTTGGCAAAAATTTTAAAAAATAAAATAATTTTATAAAAATTGAGGAAATTGTCCTTTAATCCGGCACGATTTTCCTAAAACACTGTAGTAATAAAAACTGCATAGAAATTATTATAAGTAAAATTTCTCTTTTTGCATAAATTTAAGTGAAACATAAACGGATAGTGCGCTTTCAAAGTACTCAGTTTCGTGATGGTAACGAGGTACTAATTCAACTTTACGGACTACTTACCTATTTATTTTAAATTTAAATTTATGAACGGATAGCATATTTTATTCTTTCAAAAGCACACGTTTCAGTAACACCGAAGCATTACTATTAAACCTCAGATAGATCAAAAATGTTTTCTAATATTTCGCGAATAGTTAAGCCCGCCGACCATTTCGCAAACTAGTTAGCTCGGTTTACAATCTTCGCAGTTAACGTTTAACCAAAATCCCGATGGCTGCGTTACAGGAACAATCTCGGCGGCGAGTATAAACTCCGGTAGCGCCGGCCCCGGCCATCAAAGTCGCGAATTCAGCTGCGAACGTTTACCGCTCGTCTCCGCCGGGGTGGCGGTTCGTCGCCGCGCCGTCACATCCGACAGAGAGGGAAAGAGAGCCCCGGGGCGCAAGAAAGCCCGCCGGGGCGGGGAAGAGGATCGCGACATTCTTACCCGCAATTTATGGGGAATTCAGCGGCGCTGCGCCGCTAGTATAACGAGCCCGGTGCTTCATTAACATTGTTCGGTGCCGCCCCGCGGACGGACGACGATCGTACCGGCCTCGTAAAGCGGCTCGTCCTCTTCGCGGAATTATATTACGCGGGGCGGGAGGGGGAGGGGGGGTGACAAGCACCGGCCAATTATGACTTATGAGAGGTCCGGGCGTAAAAAACTTTTCCAATTTTCCGCTTTCTAAATGCCGGCGATCCTCGTAAACACGTATTTTTTATTCCCCCTCGTAACGATCGGGACGAACTTTTTTTCCCTCCTCTTCCTCTTGAGGGCGTACTTGGCCGCGCGATTTATCGCCCGCGCGGATGTTTCGCTGCCGCGACGTACCGACGCACCGACCTCTCGTTCCGAGTCGATCTCTCGCGCGGCTTTATTGCTCAAGTTTTGGCAGATGTTGTATCGATGGGTAATATATACATCGAATATTATGCGAACATTTCGGTCTGTTAGCTTCTTTACGACCTCTCTTATAAATGCTACTCTGTAACCGATAGTTCGTATGATAACGATCACATAATCAACTCTTCGTATCGTTTCAGAAATTATTTCTATCTATGAGATTTATTAATATTAACCAATCCGTAATATAAAAAAGAACTCGTGTATTTATCCAGCAAAAATTACGAAGCTTTTCTTAAATAAAAATGTTCACTGTAGTCAACTATCCATAAGACTCGGATAAAAATGACAGAGATTTTTCTGTAGAAATTTATAGTATCACAAGCCATTTCAGGATTACGTTTTTTACGTCATTTTTGCAGTAAGTTTCAGCGTAAATTTTACGATAAAATTTTCGCAGTGTACTTAAATAAATTACGTAAAAAAAGGACGCTCGCGTGAAGAATATTGCGAATGGCTATGCAAGTCATTAAAAATTCTTAATCTCGTGCTTTTAACTCAAACTAGACCTAACGTTACTCTCGTCTCAAAGTCCTTTAATCGAGCAGCGATATCGCCTCTCGCGTGCTTCCCTCTATTCCTCGGAGTAAATACTCCCATTGCGCCGGGCCAGATGCGTGTCGGTCGCGCCTTTTCTCCGTTTCCGCGTCGCCGCGGCAACTCGCCGTCGCGCGTATAGATACAGCAAGAGAGGAGAGAGAGAGCCAAGGAGCCTGCGGAAGATTATCCGTTGATTTATTAATCCACTTTTCCCGCGCCGCCGCCCCAAGTGCTCGGTCTCCCCCTACAGCCGCGCGCGGCGCTTTTTTATCGCGCGCCTCCTCGTCGTCTTTTATCCCGCGCTTTTAGCGGCGCGCCTTGTTTCTTGCCCGCGTGTAACCCCGGGGGCCGTGGGGGATGATATCCGCGCCGAGCGAGGCGACGCGCTGCCAAACAAAAGTGGATCGCGCGCGGGAGCGAGGTGAAAAATCGGAAGCGCCGATCCTGCGGGGAGTACGGAGCGATAATGCTGACTGATTAGATATACTCGTTTTGGAAAGTTTAAGCATCAAACTGCTGAGGATTTATTTAAAAATTTATTTTTATTTTGTTCTTCAACTATAATAAATTTAAATTTTAATAAATACTATGAATAGGGGAATTGTAATTTTTAAGTAGATAAAGCCTTGCACCACCAGTCAGACAGTCAAGTATATTTTAGATATTAGGGAGGCAAGATATGTTATTGTAATGATTCTTACAATTATTTTTTTTAATTTAATATAATTGTCGATTTCATAATTCTAATATTCAATAATACCTTTAGAAGATTTAACTCAGTCCTTGACCTCTCTTGAACCGTTTGCTATGTTCGTTGGATACTGAACATATCACGCACAGGTTTATAGAGATTGAAAACGAACGTTAATAGCAGCAGTAAACTATTCCTGCGAGATACCGAGTAATTACAATTAACCGCAGCTAATTTCGCTAAAATCGAACCGTTGCATTTGAAATTTCGTCAATCGCATTTGCGAAATGCTTTTTGATGTCACACCTGCTAATCATCCATGAATGTTTAGCTATTAGTGCAGACCGGTTCGCATTAAGTAAATTTCGCATCTCCCTAATTCGCAGTCGTTCTATCAACAGATTGGTCAATATTGACGACTGCTGTGAATAAATTTCACTCTTATTATTCGCTATTATCCAATCAACGCCTCGCAATTTAGCTTCATTTTTCTTCGAGTAAAAAACAGAAAACATTTCTCAAAGCATAAAAAAACCCTTCTCTACATGTATAAATTATTGTAAAACGAACAATTAAACAATTAAGCCAGTAGCCGTGAAAACCGTCCATCTCATTAAGGCGTCATCATCATCATCCTCATCCCCGGGGCCGGGGCTGTCAAGTTTAAAGCCGCGGCTCATTTCCCGCAGCCTCGGGGTGCGTCTCATCTCCGTCCTTCCCGGCGCGTCGCTCAGTTTCTGCCGTTACGCTCCCCGCGCTCGCAACCCCGCCACCTGGTAGCCTGGATCTTCTTCTTGAAAATTTAATGGATACGTCGGCTAAGCCAGCTTTCCGTAAACGGGCATCGCACGTCGACGACGACTACCACTTGCCCTAGTGCGCGGCGGCCGCTTTCTCGGTCGGGGCCGCGAGTCGACGCGCGCTGCTCGCTTCCTTGGCCGTACACGTCGAGAGGGGAGGGTCAGATTAAAACCACCGTCTAATCGATTCCCCGGGCCAACCGCTGGCAATTACCCGCGACGGCCACTTGCGGCCGGCCGCCCGATTCCGTCAATTATTTACGGCGTGACGCGCTGCCGCCGGGCGTGCACACACTTTTAGCTCGGACTGGCACGCGCCCCGACGGTGTAATTTTACCTCGAAGTTCTATTTTTTGCATCGCCGGTTACGGATTTAGCCTTCCGTATACTTTTAATAAGTCAGACGAACCTTGCGGCTCTTTTTTTTTTTCTAAAAATAAAAACCTTCGGCCGCGGCTTTATCTCACGTTTTCTTATTGCCGACGAGGCCTGAGAAATCGCGCGAGTAAGATAAGAGTCGTGAGACGAAATTTTCGTTTCGAAACCGCGCTGTAAAAAGGAAGGAGTTCCTTTTCGAAAAATCAGTACCTCGTCAGGCCGGAGGATTATGCAAAGGCACGACTCCTCGATAGCAGTTTGCAAGAGGAAAAAAAGTATCGAGGCCAAACGCGCCTGCGGCCGCGCGCGCTCGCACAGCTGGCTCGGAGAGAAGGAACGGGCCACCCTCGAAAAATAAACGTCCTGGAGGAGAACCTCGTCGCGCCGCATTCTCCGGGTCCGGTTATCCTTCCAGGCTGACCTAGCCCAAGCTCCCCCGTCGTTTCTCCATCTCTCCTCTCGCGCATTTTTCTCCCCCTCCCCTCCGTTCACCTCGTCCTCTCGATCCTTTTATTCTCGCGCGTCGCGACGCTCTCACCGCAAGTCAGTTCGGATTTCTCCTCGGTTTCTGGCTCTCTTTGACCGAGGTACCTCCTTTTTCGTCCCTTTTTCCTTTTGTCCAATTAAAAACGTGGATCGCGTTACCCGTGCAGTATTTACGCGAAACGCGGATTCGCACAGTGCGGAGTGGACTCATCCGCCTGAGTAAGCAGCGCCGGCCGGGCGGCATTAAAAATTCAATTTTGCAGCGCGAGAGTGGACGATGGCACCCGGAGTGCTCCGTCCGCCGCGCGAGCTCTTTAATCCCCGACGGCGGGCCAAATGACAGGGGAGGTCGCGGCCCCCGCTTTGCGCGCGCGCGCGACAAAACAGGAAGCAGATTTAAGCAGACTCCTTGCCGGCGCTTTAAAAGGCCCCCTCCCGGCCGCTCTTTAATTTTCGCCGGGCGCCTTCCAGAGCCGTTAACCCGGAAAATTGGGACAGCGCGCAAAAACGCTCAGGTGCCGGGGCAGGCGCTCCCCTTTGCCCGGCCGACGCGCGCTCTTTTACGAGGACCAAATTTTTTTCTCTCTCCCTCGGCGCCCTCTTTACGACCGAGAGGGAGCGAGTTTCGCCCGTTCGGATTTCGCTCCGCGGGTGTGTGATAAAGTGGCTTAAGTGGCACCTGCGAGATTCGACTTGAAATTAGTCCGTAAGTAGGTGGAAAGTAATGGCCACGAGGTGTTCGGAGCTGGAGTGGGTGGCGAGGTGTGGCGAAAGAATTTTGCTGTGTAATTGCACCGAGTGAGTCTATTCGAGAGGCTAAGTGGACGGCTAAACTATCTTAATGGATTCAATAGTAATTTCTTGTCACTACATTCCATTCAAATCAGTTTATGAATTATTTCGCTTTTTTTGTTCTCACGTGTATGTATCCCCTTCACCTGCGAAATTGATGCTTGCGCGCCGATTGAGTGACGTAAACTAGTCGTTTCAGCGATTGCAGTTTACTACGGGGTAATACAACTTTTTTCTGCTAATAAAGTGCTTTCCACTGCGAGTCATTTCGATAAACACTTAAGTACAAGACAATCTTCTAGTATTGATTATTGTAATACTGTCTTGAGTATTCAACAACAATCGTTCCTAGATTGCGATAAATGTAGCCATTATAGCTGCACTTATATAGAATTGCTCACAAGAATATCGACGGAATTCAACTCTACGTTGTATCAGATCGATTGGTCTTATTTTTCTACTAGCAGCAAATTATCATATAGAAATAGATAAGTGCTAATTCATCCGCTGGTGTTTAAATTATAAAAGTCAATTATACTTTTTCATGAAATGAAAAGATTTCTTACAAAGAACAATTCGTTAGGCAATGTAGGCAAAATTTCGTTTTATAAATTATGAAAATGAATTGAACACGATGTAGTACATCATTTGATTTATAGACCATCTTTAATTTAGAGCAGTTGTTTTGAATATCTAACAACGTTTTCCGGATCCACTTTTAGTTATCCAGCTTTTATGCATAGAACCTTTTACAAATAGATTCTCAGAAAGTCTCAGTACAACTGATGTAAATAGAAAACTAGTTCTCAATGAAATCCTCTATTTCCGTTATCCGGCTTAAAAAAACATTCCCCGCTAATAAAGAGCCATGCAAAAAGCCGACAACCGGTATTCGCTAAAAAACAAGACAACAACAGAGTCGAAACTCCGAAATTGCATCGTTCCGGCCGAACTACTGCCCCATTACGATTACACCAATTCATTAAACTTTCTCGGGCTGGTCGTGAGCTCGCCGGCGCGTTTCTCCGTGTGAAATCTTCTCGCGGCGGAATGTCCCGCGGCGCGGCGGTGGCCGACAAAAAAGCCCCACTTAAGACGGATTATCGCTCCGCAACTCTACGAGTCTCTGCTTCTTTTTTTTTTTTTCTTTCTCCCCTCCTCCCCTTCCAACCCGCCACTCGACGAGGTAACGCTTCCGCGCGGTAAAGGATTCGCCGCGTTACGAGAGCCGATAATAAAAGCAAATTGAAGAACCATTCGTTCGAGTTCGCAGGGCAAACTCGACGCCGCGGCGACGGGCAACATTAAGCCGATAAGTGTACGTTTGAAATTTGCGGTCGAGGCTCGATCTTTTTTTTCTTCTCTACCGGCCGTAACGTTTAATTATAGATTGTACAATTTTAAGGGTACTTTCGGCTTTGTCGTTTTATTGTTTTCGGTTTACGAGCCTGAAAAATTTGCATCGTTTCGAAGTGTCTTTATGCAATTGTATGTTGAATGTTTGAGGTATATTGTGAGAAGAAAAAAACTGCTTTTATTTTAAATAAATATTATGTTTCAATTTCAGATTTAAAAGCTAATTAATCAGTTGAAATAGTCACTTATCCGCTTCAAAAATAAAAATTCAATTATTTTCTTACAATTTAACTATACAGAAAATTTGACGTAATTTATTTGCAAGTGAAAAGCATCATTATACATTCTGGAACATTTAAGCGACTATAGAGCGAAAGGATAAAAAGGAAACGACGCGTCATCTCCAGCTCGGTATAATTATTTCTGCGACTTGCAGAGACGAGCGGTGGGAAAAGTCGGGATTAGTCGTGGCACTCCCCTCGGATTTTTCCGAAACCGTGGCGGGGGCGAATCCGCGAGCGAAAAGTCTCGCCGTCGCGTTTCCGTGACGCTGAAGCGGATGATAAATAAAGCCGACGCGCGCCGTAGCCGCGGCCAGCCCCGACGTGGCATCAGATATCGCCGCGTTACACACACGCGGAAGAGCGGACACGCAACCAAGCGCGCGCGCGCGCCGTTTTTAGAGCCACGCGCCTTTCATTCATGAGCGCGCGAACGTGCCGCTTTTCCCTCTCTCTCTCTCGGACGTTCGGTTACTGGCTCGATCACTTTTTTTTTTTTGTCGCTTTCTTTTTCGTTTGGATTTTCCGCGTTCCGGACCCTTTTTTTTCTGAGCGACGCGTCGGAAATGCCCGCCGGCAAAAGTTTCCCGAGGATGCTGATGGAAATGTCGACGCGCCTCGGTGACGGGTTCGATCGTTTCGGTAACACTAGGTTAGCAAGGCATTCCGTTGTTTCTAAAGTGAATGTCTTTTTTTAAAAAATATTTTAAGGGATAAGTTTGAAATCTGGTGTATATTATATATAGTTTGATTTTTGAGTGGCACCTTTTTTTTTAATACACCTGGCTAGAAAAATTTATCATTTTTTTGATAACACATTGCATCATACAAAATCTTTTAATTAGACATTAAATTATTATTTTATAATCTAAAATTTTGTACTGTTTACTTTAAATTATTCATATTATAACAACTGTAATTTAATAAGATTTGAATATTAAAGATTTTCTCTACCTTTAAGCCCTATAAAACAGAATAAAAGAATGACATCACACCCTACCTCGATAAAGTGTAAAACATACCCTGCAGTCTAATCGAATCGCATAATTCCATCGCGATCTCCGTAATTCCGTAATTACACCAGTCCTTCGCAAACGTTTCCGGCCGGCACCTGCAAAAGCAGCTCCCCCCCTGGTTCTCACTCGTTTGGCGCTCGTTAGTCGTCAATTGCGTCGCTCCTCCTCCTTTTTTATTCTATCGCGCGCAGCGATCGTCGCGGGGCTCGCGCGCCGAGTCGCGTGACGCATTGGAATGCAAATTTCGAGGCGAGCGACCGCTAATTACGGCTGTCAGTCGCGGTTAGCCGCGATATGATTTGCGCACGCCCACGGCTTTTCCTCCGCTCCTCGCGTTTCACAAGGGAGCCCGCGTCTTTCGTCCCTTCCGGGAAATCAACGCGCGTAAGCGACGTTTTTTTTGGCTACTTTTAACGAGATCGTTTGGCGACTTTATTCACGCGTGAGTTTGTCTGATTAGCAGGTACAGGCATTTCTGCTGTTTTATTGTGTTTACCGTTTGCCTGTTGCACGCGCCCGAACTAATCAGTCGTGATTTGTTGTTTCGTCTAATGAAGGCGTTAAAATATCAAATAGCACTCGATCAAAACTCCCATTGTATCTGTATATACTTATGTCACCGGCTGTTTCTTATTAAGGGGAAGATTGCTATCCAAGTTTTTTTCCAATTTCGTCAACAATCAATAATCCGTCAGGGAAAAGAGGCCTGGACAGAGGGGCTCGGTTTATCAAAATCGTTGCAAAGCCTGTTTTCTTTCGATCCCGGGCAATTCTATCAGGCTCTCGACCCATCGCGAAGCCATCCTCGTCCTTTTCAGCGCGAAATAACCGGAGCCCTCGAGCAATCCCCATCCCGACATATGGCGGGAAATCTGCGCTCACAAAAGGACACGACCTCCCTCACTCCCACTCCTTTCGGCATAAGGGGAAGTCGCTCGACCGCCGCGCATCTTCTCTCCCGTATACGCGCGACAAAAAAAAATTCGCGTTACTCCAAAGTGGATACGAGAGCAAGGGGTTAAGACGCGTAACGGTCGTCCCGATAGCAGATAGCGACGCCGCGCTACATCCTTCTCTCTATTTCTCCGCGGCTGATAGGGATCGCGGCCATTAGGGCCCGCGGGGTCGCGATCCCTTATCTGTCCCGCGCCTATTGGCCCGAGCGCGCGCCGCGTAAATATTTGCACTACTCGCGTGCGCGTCCTCGATTTATGCCGCCGCGGCGACTCTTCTCTCCTTACGGGGTGCTCGTCCGCCGCCGAGGGAACGGCGAACCCTACACCCGGGGAGGAGGAGGAGGAACACTACACGCCCCGCGTGTCTCGCGCGACTCGCGGGAATCCCCGCTTTTTTCGCACCCGAGTCCTCGGACTTTATCGCGAGACGCGGTGTTTGATTAGGGAGGTGCTGTGCTGGCAATTAGGTTTCGCGAGATTAGGTACTACTTTTTTTTGAGGGATAAGAGATAAAGGTCTGGCGGTTGTGAAGATATGAATTTTGAAAAGTTTTGTAAATATTTAAATGAAATTTTATTTTTTGTTTACAATGAAAACAAATTTTTTGTGCCAAATATGTTGATTGAAGTATATGCAGGGTAAATAAATGAAAGTGAAGTCTGCTTATCATTTAAAGAAAAACTTTCATTACTACTTACCGAATGTTTGGTACACTTAGAGTAAGCGAAATGAGTAAATCATTTATGCAATTTCTCAAGGTTTTTGTAAGTACGAAAAAGATAAGCTTCGTAGGAAAAAAATAACCCCATCGCGAAATTCATGGGAAAAATTCTTATCTCGACGAGGTTAAATATATGGGATTAAATTCATCACCGCGCAGGAAAATTCCACCGCGAAGAAGTTGAAATTAAGCTCTGATGCTTATTCATTCCAGAGTAATCAGCTAAAAGGGCAGCTTTTTATAGTTCGTCCCGGAATGATTCATGCGATGAAGTTTCATCGCGATGGACGCGGATTTAATAAGATACCGCCATCCGCCCTGCAATATGCAAATTAAAAGCTGCGCGTTTGCGTTCCCTTTTTTTTTCTTCTCTGCCTTCAGCGGCGCAGGGCTAGGGGGATTTTTTCCTCGCGGCTTCTCCATTAAAAGTAAATGAACTTTCAATTCTACCACTCGCGCTTGATAATTCAGCTAAATAATTTTTCTCCCTTTTTTCCACGGGTAAATATTTTTCCTACTTTTATTACTTTCAATTCGTATTTAATCAGTTTATTTATCGATGCTCTGTGTTTGAGAGTAAAATGGATCTTCAATATTTGGTCAATAGAAGCAAAAAACTAAGTAATGAATTAAGCGATAGAAGTAACTTCCTACGTAAGCTGCAAATTTATCAAGTACTACCAGTTTTTACTTTCAATTTAGCCGTCCATTTGGCAGTCCCGGCGAAAAATTATTCCAGCGTCAATTTTGCATCGCGCGACTTTCGAGGAGCCCGGCGCTGAATCTCGACGAGCGTCGAAAGGTAATCGTCCCACTCGAGGGAGAGAGGCGAAGAGCCGCGAGGAAGTAACACGCCGGAAAAGGCGGGAAACGATAAGGCGACGATCGGCTAATTCGGTGGGAATTTAAAATTGTAATTTTCGCGATCGGCAGCTTCGACACTCGGGGCCCGTAAAGCCCCCCTCCTCTCTCCAGCCCCCTACTCGGGGGTCTCTTATCTCGGCGGCGCTACTCGGCCGCGCGCTTATCCGGTGCCTCCGTCATTTTCTTCATCTCCTCGGGTCCTTTCGACGTCGGCGACGGGGCCGGCGGCTCGAAACTGAAATCCCTGATAAGCCTCTCGTCAATATTCCGAACTGATCCGCGCCCGCACGCGGAGAGTCAGGACTCAATTATAGGCTAATGCCTCGGATAAAAAGGGCTCGGGACTTTCTTTTACTTCCTGGATTTCATCCCTTTTTTTCCTTCTCCGGCCGATCTTTGCTCTGCCCCGGCTTTGTTTTTTATTTTAATTGCATGGGGCACCGAATTGGCTGAGTATTTTCTACAAGTAATAGAAAGGAATTGGCAACGCAACAAATTTTATCTAAATCGTGAGATTTGCAAAATTTAGTTCTAGAATATAATAAATAAAAAGATTACCGTAATTGTATAAAATTCAAGAAAATTTGCAACGGCGATTAATAAAATTGAAAACGTACTAAATCATATTTTCTTTTTGTTCCAGGTAAGTCACGATTGCAATAAGCTGTAATTAATAGCAGACGGAGTGTATGCTGGAGGGTATGCTAATTTTTCCACGTAGCGCTATTATTCATCGGGCAGAAATCTTTAATTAAAAACACGTGTACCGGCGCAGAAGCCGTGTCATTATATCCGCGAAAATAAAGGAAACGCAGAAATTGGAAATTATAAATTCACGGCGAGGGGGGGGGGCACCGCGAGAAACTACGAAGTAGCACAGGGGATCTCGAGGCCGCGGAGGGAAGCGGGAGGAGGGTAGGTAGATCGATCATTTACACGTCGGGTAACACGTGATTTGTACTACTGTTCGAAGCGCTATTTCCAAGCGCCGTAAATCCCGGCAAGGTTAACCTTACGACGGCTCCTTTATAAACGCACTGCAGCGAGCGCACTTCTTCTCCTCCCTTTCTTTTGCTCGAATTAACGACGCGTAACGCGGCCCTTTTTCCGCGTTCGTCTATTAATACCTCGAGCTTTATTTCCGCCGGTGCGCGATCGTCACTTCGCGCTCCTGCTTATCGGGAAAGCTGCGCCTTTTGTGCGGCCACTCGATAAACGTAGCTCTCTCTCTCTTTCTCTTTCGAGATGATGCGCCGATGTTATCGCCGGCACGAATTCGCGGAATATCCCGGGGAAAAATTCCGGCGGAACAATGAGCCCCTCGATCTTCGACCGTGAACTTGAGGCTCCGGCCGGGAAAGTATAATATATATTGCATATAGCCGACCGCGTTCCTACGTTGGGGCCTCTCGCTCCTTCTACCTTTTTTTTGTTTTTCCGCGCCTCGGTTAAAAGTCCGATTGTTCGTTAGCGCGCCGGCGCGCTCGCCAAGTGCCGGGGAAATTAAACGGCTTTTCATTATAAATGGCCTTGCGCGACGCCCACGCGAGACGCCCCGAGAGCAGCATCCCCGACCGTCAATGCCGAGAGGCAGAGGATGTCGGTCAGTCGGCCGGGTCGGATATTTTTCTCTCCTCTTTTGCCCTTCGCCTTTCTTTTGCGTCTCGCTTATCGATGCGCTTTTTTTGCGTCCGGTTAATTTGATTCCCTGCTATTTTTGCTAGCGGATAGATCGTAGAAATTTACCGCCAACGTTTTCTCGTATAGAAATTGCACTGCAATTATGTGCAGGCTTGAAATGAATGTAGGAATATTGGCTGTTCAAAAAATAAAGCGTTTACAGTCTAATGCACGTTAAGAAAAATAGATGAGGAAACATTATTAAATAATAATCGTAAATACGATCCACTCGGTCTTGTAACAATAAATTTTTTGTTAAGTTTTTTTAATCCATTTTTCTCAGTAGTTATGATTTTATTGAAAAATTTTAAATCAAGGTAAGTCACGGAAAATTTTGTGTAAACACAGCACGATTTTACGGCGGTGGATAAAAAAATACTTTAAACTTTTAAGATAGTATTCTACGTAAACGGTCATTCAAACGTTGACGTGACAAACATAGAAAACGTATTAAGGTTGCAGGTATAAAAAGTGCGAGGAAAAGAAAAACGCGAGAGAGGAGAACGTCCAGGAGAGGCGGCAAAAAAGCAATGGGAAATCATCAAAAATGCCTTTGCCCGGCATCCGGTGCACGTAGCACCCGTAGCGCGAATGTAAATCGGATTTTTTTTTACGAGCTTTCGAATCTGCCATTACATTTATTCGGGAACCGTAAAAGCCGAGATTCGGCCGGTACCCCGGGCGCCGTTCTTTTTATGCACACCCCGCTCCTCGTAATAACTTTCTCTGATTGGATATTTTTACTATGTTTATTCATTCACCTTTGGCATTACGGTAAATTATTTATTTTACATCCTCCGCGCTTCTATACTCGCGAGTATAAAAGTTCGATCGAAAACAATCCGCATGCCTCGAACCATCGTGTTTTTTATGATCCCCGCTGAAAACTTTACTGCCGCATGAAAGGTGTCGCGCGCAGAAAATCTTTTCAATTTCAAAACGACGACACGGCAAACGCAAGCCTGCGGTTAGAGAAATCAATGATTCCTCGAATTAAAAAAAAAAGAAACTCATAGATTTTCCCGATGTTACGCAACCGCAAAGTTTGCCGGTGGGTTCGACTATGGAAATGCACGCTCGGCGCATAATCGAAAATTACTATGTTACAAGCCGTATGAATTCGCGTTTTACCTCCTGCATCGAGCGATCGCTCGGCGAGCTAACCATAACAACGTTAGCTCAGGCCAAACGCGCGCGCTGGCGCACGTGCGCTTTTCGGTGTATCTTGGGGGCTCCACGCCCGACGGCCCGTTTTGCGTTACGGTGTTTGATCGAACCGACCGTTGGGTATATACTTTAGACCGCCGCCTATTATAAATTTATTTATCCGCTACCGGAGCGAACCGCGAACTAAGTTTGTTTGGAAATTCACTCGCGATTGACGATCTAACGCTATTTGCACTGGCGTAAATTTTTTTTTAATTTAATCGTTAAAATCTCTATGAAATTAACGCGTATTGATTTAACGATTGCGTAAGAGCCGTGAAATTGCGCCGGGAGTATAAGATAAAAAATAAAAGTTTCATTTAGCTTAATTTGCATTCTGCCTCCTAGGCAGATACACGTAACTCGGAGCGAGATCAGATACGCGAACGAAATGATCATACGCTTTGCGCGAGAATATATCAATATTGAATATCTCCGGCGCTTAGTATTCATGAAAAAATGCGCTTATTTGAGTAATCAATCTAAATAACATAATTCGAAACACATCGTTCCCTCGCTCCAGGCCTGCGTCCTCGAGCGCGCCACGCGGTTTATCCGTATACAGGGATGGATGTGCAGGATTTAACGGACCCATCTTGCCCCGGGTCGGGAAGTTAGTGCGCGCGCGTGGGGTATGCAAGATCACGCACGGATTACGCGGCCGTAAAATCGTTTTATTGAAAACTGGACAGGGAGGAGGGGGTCGAGGTCCAGGCTGTGTCTTGCAGCGGAGGTCCTTTGAAAAATGACGAATTTATCGGAGCGAATGAGCACGGGCCGAATAAATTGATAGAATTCTGCCGGAGTCCGCGCCGCTGGGCGAGGAGAGCGGGAATTCGTCTTTGAATGTGTATACGGGGCTACGGGAGAGATTCTATTTTCGCGAGGTATTTTATTATGCGATATATCGCGATGTGCGACTTTATTGAATTTGTCGAGACGACGTCGCGCGTTATTCGTTATAAACTTTGGTTTCGCCTGGGAGTAAAGTTTGACCTGTTATAAATTCGACAAACTCGTATATATACATTTTTGAAGTTGAAAACGAATGAAGTCTTTCTGTTTTAATTATTAAATCGCGCTAAAGGGTTTCATTTATCTCTCGCAAATAATTAAATTGTTTTAACGAAATTTTAAAAAAGAAAAACAAAATATTACTTCCGTGATAACGAACTGTATCTCGCCAAGCGATTGCGTTTAAACAACCACGAGAAAAGCTATTAAAAAAAATTGAACGCTCCAACGTGAAACCATCTCCCCGGGAAACCCCCGTAAAACTCGAAAAGTAGCCATTCAAAAATCCCGCACCGACCCACATTCGCGCCCCTCTCAAAAAAGTAAAAGAAAAAAAGGAGCGTCAGGGGGAGAAAAGAAAGCATTCCCCGAAAAAAGCGCGCGTCCACCCTGCAAAAACTCCGGCACCTCCCGCGCTCGAAAGCTCGCCGATCGAAGAATTTATCAAGGGAGAGAGAGGGCGGCGTATATAGTCGCTACAGGGAAGGGCCGCGCGCATCGGCCCCGAAACCTCGTTGGAAAGGCCTGGAGCGGGACGGCGAGGGCGAGCGAGACGGAGCGCAACCCCAGGACGGAAACGTCGGGACGCGCGCGCGCGCGTGTGTGTGCGAGCGCGCGCGGCACAGCCGGCTTTTCTGCTCGACCGGCCGGCGGCAGCGCGCCAGCCGCCGGATCAATATTGCCATGGCTACGGGGCAGCGCGCTGCTGCTGCTGCTGCTTCTGCTGCTGGCAGCACGAGCTGCGCGCCAACCGACGGGCGGGAGGCAGAGCGGCTGGCGCGCGCGGCCCGGTTGCTCGCGGAGCTAACCACCCCCGCC